>JADDOH010011131.1:0-18095 GCA_016648135.1 Agrypnia vestita | reverse complement strand
GTTTACCACAGATAACCATCCACGATGGTACTGAGTTATTTTTAGCGAACAATGCCGTCACCTTTGGGTTTGAAATCCTGCGAATCCACTCTTTCAAGACAAATTCATCATATTTGGGAAATGTGTGCCATGTTTGGTCTGTTCTCTCACAACCAAGCACACAGCACTTATGATGTCCAGACATGATGATAAATCTTAAACAAAAAAAACAAGTAAACCCCCGTCAGAACAGTGAAGACACTTCGAAAATCGTATAAAACATAAAAAAGTTTAAATATATCTAATAATGTTATCAGTAGAATGCATAGAGCTTAAAAGTATATGTAAAAATATATATATTGAAGGCTATATTAATATAGTATATTTATAGGTATTTTAAAAATAACAGGAGCGCTCAGAACAGTGTTCTCCGAAAAGTTAAGAATATAGGTATGAACAATGCTATTTGAAAATTTTGCGAAAACAACACAGGTACCAACATAATGATTTATTTGTTGCCACTACAATAATTGTTAAAATAGTAGGTAAGGGTAGGTACGTACTAACACCAAATTTGAACCGCCGAAAAATGAAATTTAAAAAAGTTCCCATAAAAGAATTGATGCCACCATAATGGAATCGAAACTCTATGGATAGAGTGCGCAGGCCCTGACGAAAATGAAGCAACGGTTGTGCCAATTGAATGACGAGTTTCTTAACCCTCTCGTTCCGGACCGGGGTATAACTTAACCCCAAAAATATTTTATTTAAAACTATTTAATAATTATAGATGACATTTAGCTGGTATTATTTGTAATCCAAATAAATATCCCAAAGAATACAACACCAAAAGAAAATTAAATGATAATGGGTAGTATGACAAATGATTAAATGATAATGGGTAGTATAGTCAAAGGGTACAGAAAAATTATGTTTTTCCATAGACATTCGGTGCGGTCGACGATGCGGTCACTTAATTATGTTTGCGAAGTTTCTGTCAGTCGGATGCTTCTGAGTTAGAGACGTCAAAATATTACGGTGTCTTGTATGGAATTTTGATGGCATTGTATAAGAAATGTAATAAAAAATATCAATGAATATTTTCAAACCATTGTACTTCGTCAAAATGCGAATTTGACTGGGGTTACTTTATTACCCCACTCCAGCCCTTGATCCTATTTTCGGACTTCCGGCACCCGAAGATTAATAACTTATTGCTGATTGTGATGCAATTTTTAATGTGTAGAGACTAGGGATATTTGGAATACAGTAAAATAATACATCATAATTCGAAATTTTTAAAACACACAAGACTCAAAATGTTAATTGCACAATTGATTCACCCCGATAATTCTTAATTCTAAATAATCATTAGACCCTTGCGCCATTAATCAATACATTTTAAGACACATAATTCGATTTTTAAGTTATTAAGAAACTAACAAAGCATGCGGCTTTTTGAAAGCACTCACGTGTGGAACCCCCTATATCTATATATATTATGTCGTGATCTCCGAAATTGAGAAATCCTGTATGGTTAATTTTAGTTTTCGCTAATTACTCGTACTTGGATGGGTTAAAATTATTTTTCACTTTTTTAAATTCGTATTTACCTAGTTCGATTCTTTTTCTTTCCCAATAATTTCATTGTCTGTCTGTCTGTCTGTCCTCGTAACTTCGTCTAATGCCCGTAACTTTTTAAATTATTTTCCCAAAAATTTTTTTCCCGCAATTTTTTTTCCGATTTTTTTTTAAATGAAATAAATACAGACTTAGGAATCGACATGTAAAAGTACTGTCATTTTTGACGGGTTGCAACTAGTTAAATACTATTTGGTGTGTTTTATATATTACTTCAGTTGCATTACATCTAGTTGGAATACATTTAAATGAGTAGAATAATTATAGGTAATAGAATAATTAATGTTATTAGAAATATTTTATTAGTTATGAATATTTTATTAACTTAACTTGTACTATTGTTTCAGTGTAACTACGGATGCGGCCTATGGAGCAGGGCCCTCGAGACTTCATGCCAGGTCGTTTGTGTGAGTATAATTGTTTTTTTTATATATTTAGTCTTTTACAGTTTATATAAAATATTTGGATTTCTTGATCTAATATCGATATATACTTTTCATTTAAGACAATCAATTTAGTTTGTGTAAGCCATGCCTATTGTTTCGTTGTGTAGATGTTTACAGGTATAGACTCCAACCCAATGAACAATATGCATCATACGCGTGGATTACACATACTTATTCGATTGTATTTCTTTAATGGAAAGAGGTCTGCCATTAAGTTTATTAAGTTTTTTACATTTTTAATTAATACATTTTATATACCTACTCTTACTTTATATTTTATTTTAATATTTACTAGTACCGAGATTAACGACTTCCAACTAACCGACCCTTTAAAAATACGCATTTAGTACCTTTCACATGGTTAGGCAATTTAGCCACTTCCCTAGTAAACTTTAGTGTCGAATTGTCATATAAATATTATATAAGGCAGATTTTTTTGTTAAAATTCAATGCATTGTTTACTATTTTTCGATGTATAGTGTGGGCCATGAGTTTTTATAATTTTTAAAATTCAATTAAAAAAACTGCAGGTTGTATGGTAATGAATGTGTGTTTCACTGAAAGTGTAATTGTGATGTCTTTTGAACATAAATTTTAAGATAACACCATAAAAAAAATTTAAAATGTCAAATTTGAGCTGCAGTGAGGTTCGCGATATTAGTTTGTAAGGAAAAATTTCCTTTACTACCGATATAGTCACGTTTGATGTACGGCAGGTTGCATTTATTTTACGTGGGTAAAGTTTCAAGTCCAGTTACAAAATTCAATGTAAATTTGATCTTGGTTGCCATAGCAGCAGAACACTTGCAAGTTGACATGCTCTGATCTTCTTGTTCAATCTCGTTAACGTGCGCGAAATTCTCTTCGCTTCTTTTGCTCCGTGGTCGCCGCCCGGTTTTCTTCTTATTTAGCGATGAATCGTTTTCCTCGAACTTCCTGAGCCACGATTAAATTAAATGAATACTCGAACATTGATTCACACTGTCTAATCGGCGCGAAACAGGTGCCGAATTTTCACATAAAAATAGTTTTTTTGTAAAACTGTTTTACGCAGAACGCGCTACTTTTCCCGATGGAGAGATCCATTGAGACTAAATTTCCAAAGATCACTCCCGCACGCGTTTGCCTCAAGCACCCCTCCTTCGCGCGGTATCTGATTTGAGAAGTGTGAAAACTAACTGGTCATCCTGCACATTATTATTGATACATTCTTATCATCAAATAAAAAATGGTAAACTTTGTAATAAGCCGTTTGTAACAAGTGTTACTCAAGAGCTTAAGATATTTTAAAACTATTATTTTCATGCCTTGCTTGATTTTTCAGCTGTGTTATGGTTGGTATCTCCCACCCGGCATGCATGGAGACCACAGTTTGCTTCTCCGCTCAGATTTTTATTTTATTAACTGAATTTAAGAATAATTTTTTTAATTAATTAACTGTAATTCTATTCTACGTATATTCTATACAGGAATGATATGATAAATTTGTCTGAGGTGTGTAACACATTTTTCCAAGAACAAAATCTCATTATTACTATAATTCTTTCCGGTATTTTTGTCTTTTCAGAATGTAACCACAGATGTCCTGTCAGCTAGAGAGCTGTACTGCGTCATGGGCTGCAACGGAGCGCTCAATTACTATTTTCAGTTGCTCAAAGGTATACTTTACAATTTGAAAATCTTTTTGCATTTTTGATAGTTATTACAAAAAGAAGTAATTTAAATGTCAGTCATCTAAATTTTGAGTCGAAAATGTTCAAGGCATGTGTGAAAATTTTGCGATGATGATAATATTCAACCAGGATAGATAAATTTTTTCATAGTATACATACAATTTCAGCCTAAAATTATTACATTTTCTGACAAACACAGCGGTGTTCCTAGAATATCCCACTTGGATTTAAAACATTATTAATAATCTAAATATGATGGTCAATAATACTTCTGCAATCATACAAAAATCTGAAACAATGAAATTTTTTCAACACAGGCTTGAAGGTTTTCCATCAACATTTTAAAAAGCTATTTTAAAATATCTTCATGACATCTCCTTTATTTCAATCCACACTAATTACACCGGATTCTGTTCTTAAACAATGGATATGTTCTCTGTGACTGTATAGAGATGAGCTAAACCCGTTCTTTCACAGACCACCAAAATATATAGACATGAACTAACATAAATTTCTTGGAAAATAGTCTGGACTTGTTTAAAATAAATTACTACGACCTTGTAAATTTTGGAACAATTATGGAATGATCAAACTAAATACTCTTAATAAATATGATGTTCTAGTAAATAACTTTATGACTTTATTATAAAATAAACGACTTTATTATAAAAATATGTTTTTACTTGAAGAGAAGAAACAAAAAAAAATTTAAAAAACAGCACCTCTTGTAAAAAAATAAGTTTAGTTTACTGGATGATTTATTATGCAATAATAAATATGTACTTAAACTGCAGTTTAAATGTGTCTTAAATATTTGTGAGGAGGGAAATTCCTATAATGCGACCCAACCCTCTGCCTAAAGAAGGTTTACTTCATCTCTGCATAATTGTATACTCTATGGGTGTACATACAATCTTAATAATTTCTTGTATCAAAGTATCATTTCCATTTTGGCTAGACAATACAATGACTTGACAACATTTGTCTCACAGAGAAGATCGGCACGCCTCCCGCACCCGCCCTAGTCGCCGACAGTCTGACGTCCACATCCCTGTCGCTGGAGTGGGAGGGCTCCCGCCACTCCAACCTCAGCTACCTGGTGCAGTGGCGGTACGAGGAGCTGGCCGGCGCCTGGCAGTACTGCCGCAACCAGACCTGGGGGCACCACTCCGTCGTGAGGGTGGAGAACCTTCAGCCCTACACCAAGTACAGGGTTTGTTGGCTGCTTATCCACCCCCTATATATTTATTTTACTTTGTATTATTCACAGGTGACAATTGGGGTTGGACTATGCCTGTCGCGCTAGAAGAATCTGTTTTGAGACGGGCATAGTCTACAAATTAATCGTAATTAAAATATTCTCTGATTATTTAATTAAGATTAAGTGTCTAGCACACAAATTCAAGTAATTATTTCCGTAATTTAGTAAGGTAGTATATAGGGTTATTTGGAAAACATTAATAACCTTGCAGGACTATTTTCTTGCCTTGATTAGGAGTCGAAAATGTTCAAGCTATCATGTTTGTATAATGACCTAATATTAATGTTATGGAGATATGTGACATCAAAGTTTGCATTTTTTTTTTCAATATTTCTGACTTATTTTTGTAAAACGTTTGACTATCATTACAGTAACATGTATATTTTTTATGTGGTTAGCTATGAAAAATCCACCGATAACCAAATATGGTTAGTGGGAACTCTGCTATGAAAATAAAATGTAATAATAAAAATAAATAAATTTTTGACTGTCTAGTTCCGTGTTGCCGTGCTGCTGTCAGCCCGCCACAGCGACCCCATCGTGTCCGCACCCAGCGTCATCATCAGCACCCTACCGTCGGGCCCGCCGACTTCAGCCCCCATCGAGCTGCGCGTAACTGCCCTCGACTCGCACCGCATCTCGCTATCCTGGGAGCCGGGACCATTTCCCAATGGACCCATACTATCCTATGTACTTAGAATCGCCAAGATGGAGCGTAATGGATATACCGCTTTGAAGGTAACTATTTTCCGTATCGAATGTGTACATATTGTCACGAGACTGTAGAAACAAAAAGAATTACACATTTTATAGTAAATTTGAAATCACTTGAAATGTCCTTTCTACGAGGTAATGCTGCCAATGAATCATCCTAGGTTGGAATAAATAGTTTTAAAAAAATTCTGAAGATATTATTTATTTATTTATCTTAATAATTTAGTTCCACACATAATGTTGTGTGGGCTAATACATGATTTCACTTGGACATGTTGCATTTTATCTAATCATTTAAAAGTTTTATAATATAATTTTTGCACTTCAGTTTAAACCTCCTTATATTCTCCATGTTTTGAATTTCCTTTGGCAGGCTATCGAAGATTTTTATACCTTTATACATCATACAATTTTGTGAGGTGTTTTTCTTTTTCTTTGGTAGTCTTATGTTGTCGCTTCCTCTTATACAATAATGTAGAATGAAAATCCTTATTTATCTTAATCCTGTCGTCAAAGTATTTGGGTACTAATCCATGTTTAATTTTAAATATTTGGAGAATTATGAAGACATTGTGAAGGTATTGATTGGTTATCAAGTATTGAAAAAGACAAGGAAAGAGTTAGGGAGGTCAGGCCTAGTGTTTTCTTTCTGAATGCTTTTTGTAAGCATTTTATTTGTTGAAAATATTATTTTTATCAAAAAAAGAGATGTGAAATTATATGCATTTTGACGTTGTATGAGTAAGGATAATTTTTTGATTTGTCAGGATTTGCCGGCATCGGAGAACATCCTGTTCTACATGTTCCAGAGTTTGTCACCTTCGGTTACCTACAGAGTGGGTGTGGCTATGAGGAATGGAGAAGGAGAAGGCCCTCAGGCTACAGTTGTGGTGACCACACCAGAACAGCCTGCAGGTATATGCAAAACATTTATTTTTGATGTTAAAACGTCTCTAAAATTGGTGCCAGAAGCAATTGCGCCCAAATGAGTTTCTGTAAAAATGATTTCAAACTTCAATAACTCTGGCAAAAATAGACATAGCTCCGCCCTTTTGGTTTTTATTTTAAAGAGGAAGGATGAAAGATTGTGCCAGTATTACTTTGGCATTCATATAGGCTGGAGATGGCGGACTATACATACGCAAAATGAAGCTACAATTTTTGACTTTCTGGATTTGATGCATGCTCATAAACGAGACTATTTTTATCCCATTCGAGTGAACTAAGTGTTGTTTTGAAGAGGAGTGTATGTATTTGTCTTCAAGAATGTATCTCAAAAACTTAAAAAGATACTAGGCTGTAAATTTGATAAAGTTTGAAAATTTCTCGATTTTTTTTAAATGTCTTAATATATGAGATCCAGTACCCGTGGCCGTACACTAGGGTTGGCCAGAAAACTGATTTGTATACTGCCAACTTTGCTCGCTGGCTGAACTCCGCTTTTCTAAATAATACAGGGATCGTGCTACCTGGCTTGTACCAACCCTACCCTAGTGTACAGCCACGAGCCTTAGATCTTGATCGAAAGAATCCACTCAATGCTACAGGCCACCGAGATGGGATTTCTACGAGGAATAGTAGGAGTCACCAGAAGAGACAGAATCAGAAATACTCAAATAAGATAATGTCTTGAAGTAGAACCCTTATTGACGTTTATCGAGAAATCACAGTTACGATGACTGGGACATATCTTGCGGATGCCGGCAGATATGCTGCCAAAGCGGATATTCCAGGCAAGACCAGAAGGCAGAAGACCAAGGGGCCGTCCTAGGAGGAACTGGCGGAAACAATTGGAGGACTGCTGTGAAGCGAGGTTGCAACTAAATTGGGCTGACGTGGAGAGCGAAGTTTCGGGCCCCGTACCCAATACCAATCCGCAGTATTGCCTATTGAGCTGTTTTCACGAATAACTGCAGAAGTTTCTGACACTGTCAGCATTTTTTCAATCTCAATTCTTTGGTTAATCACATAATTATTAGCACTAAAGTAAAAATACAATTTATTTTTCAGCTGTGGCCAGTCAGCAACCTATTCTCATTCTGGGGGGCGTACACACCATTTTCCAGCAGCCCGCAGATATCCTGGCCGAACCGGAGATCATCTATAATACCACGAGCGATATAAAAGGTATGAAAATCTCAAATCTAGCAGTTAGCAATATGCTGCAATATCGTTGAAAAATTATATTTGTTGTTACGCAGTGCTTTGAACAAAATATAAAAATAAATGCATTTCCAATATATGCCCGGAAAGTGAACTTCTGATGAATTTTATTAAATGATAAGTGATGGGATTCGAGAGAGACGAAATAACAATGTAATGCACACAAAGTGTGATGTGAATGATGTTATTGTGATAAATTGTAAATAATTTTTTTTAATTATTACACTGATTTTTAATTAATTACAAGATCCATTTGAAAAATAAGCAGCATTTTTCCCATTTTAAAATGTATTTCAGGCTTCATATTTTTTCAGGAGTGGGTATAGATGTCAGAAGAGACATTCTTTTTGTCTCTGATTCAAGTGGCTCCGTACACAAAAGTTCTCTCTCTAAAATATCTGCTTCTGTGGCTATTCTGACGCCATCTATGATTGCATACAGCCCCTTGGAAATATCGGTGGACTGGCTGAATGGACATCTCTATATCTTGGGAGAAGTGACTCACAATAATGACAATACTCCGAGAGGCAATACCAATAATTTTGTTCGCTGGCAAGTGATGAGATGCGACTATGAAGGAAAGGGTCAACTGGTTGCTTTTGCGGGATTTCATTCTAAGCCTGTTCACATAGAGGTGGATCCTTACAATGGGTAAATAGTTTTTCATTTGATAAAATCTATATTATTATTCACTTATAGCATTTTGTGATACTAACCAGTGGTCATGCTTAAACTCACAAACTGTGAGCGTTATTCCGGAAAGACCTGTTACATAATATTTATTTTATTATAGAATTAATTTTTTAATACAATTAATAATGCATACTTTTTACGCGAAGGTAGGATTTACTATAATGTTGAAATATTTTACAGTTAATTCTTACCCTGATAATTCGAAATTTGTCATGCGAAATTACTAAAACACACAAAGTCTCAAAACTAATAATTTCATATTTGATCAACTCTGACGATTCGAAAACCCCAGTAATTAGTAATTCAAAATAATTTTTAGACCCTTGCGCATAAATCAGTATGTTTTAAGTCACACAATTAGATTTTTTTTTTAGTTATTAAAAACTAATGTATAATGCGTGCGGTTTTTGATTGCGTGCATCAATATGGGGCATCCTTTATGTTTTTCTTTGTTATCTTGTGGAATCCTCTTTATCCATACATATTATTGTCGCGATCCATAAAATCCTGTGTATGCTTTTTTTAATTGGCTGCTTCGATACGCGCGAATAATTTTAGTTTGTGTACTTGGAAGTAAATTTTTTTGAAATTTTTTTAAATTCCCTTTTTGTTTGATTCTTTTTTCTAAAACCGTGTTTGGGTTGTTATAAATTTTAATTTTCTTTGTAAGAATTTATCCCTGACTTGCCTAATTATTTCTCGTATTTATAGATATTGTAAATTTAAAAAAGTAACCCATAAAAACCAAGTTCTTACAATACTCCCTTTCTCATTTTCGGGTTTCGTGTCTACCATATGCGTCGGAATCTCCATACAACATGTATGAAAAAACCATTAAAAATTTGAAAAATTCAAAATTATACTATAATTATTATTTTTTTTAACAAAAATTTGATAGATCTTTTTGATCATCGCCACGAGTCTACTTGCAAAGTTTCAGCTTGATTGGATCACGGGAAAAGGGTTAAAAATCGATCCAAAGTTTTTTATCAAGCAAGCAGACGCCACGAGTTAATATATAGAAAGTAAAAAAGACAGAATCGACAGGTATAATCGACTTAAGATTAAAAAAGCAAACATGATGAATTTTCAAAATTTATTCGATTTTTTTAAGCAAGTTTAACTTCAAATATACCAATACCAGGTACTTTAGTAATAGAAATGGTGCAATCATTGCATTTATGAAATAAAAATTGCATTTTCATAATGATTTCTTGATATAAGCAAAAATACGCATGTTTTTCATAAAATTAAAGCTTTTTTAACATGTTTTACGAATTTTGCAATCGAGTTGCGATTTTTTTTGTTTTTTTTTTTTTACTGAATTTCCAATTAACAGAGCTCCGCATAAAAAGAATTTTTTTTGGTCCCTTAAATTTCCAAGTAATGAAATTCTACTATTGTATCTATGTAATTGTATACTATTTAGGTCCCAATTTTTCGTTTTTTTATATAAATAAAATAAAATCATAAATGTAATCAATAAATAATTATATGATTCACAAATACAATGTAAGACATTGTTTTTCAGGTACTTGTTTTGGGCTCTTCAAGGAGCCAGTGGTGGTCTGTACCGATTGGACTTGGCCGACATATCAAATGGAGTAAAGCACGACATCACACCTGACCAGATCCTCAAGGACCCTGACCTCGGAGCATTCACCGTGGACCACATTAACTTCAGGATTCTTGTGCCTCACCTCAAGAGGAATACAGTGTTGTCTGTTTCTTTAGATGGGTAAGCATTTTAAACTTCTATGAATGAAGGATTTATTGAATAAAACTCAGAAAACTCTACAGATACTGAAAGTACTGGTTGTGAATGCTTTTGAATTTATTTGTGTAGCCAATTTTCTTATTCTGTCTTACTGTCTCTAAACTTTTGACAAGACAAGATTGTTCATAGACAGACTTCTAAAATTGGTCATGTTTCTTTGCGTCTGTACAAAAAAAACAAAATTACTTTAACAGATTCACATTTTTCTGTAATTTTTGTTAAAATTTTCTAGTTGATGATAAAATATGAAAGTCAGAAATAAAACTGAATTTTTTTTATTACTTTTCAATTATTTCCTATTTCCTATAGTCCTTTACTGTGCCCAAGTTGTGCATTCAAGACGCTCTCCATCATGTAAAGACTGGCTTGGAATTAGTTAATTTATAGTGACAGTAAAATACACTGAAAACATGCAGGTTACTGTAAAATACCATGTGTAAAAATTAAAAATTTTCTTCAACATTTTGATAAAATGATTTAAAAAAAACAAGAAAAAAACATTAACATAATAGCCGTGGATTACACAGGGATTATCGTAGATTCGGAGTGACTATATTCTGCTGGATTTACACATGGTGGAAGCGTGGTATTCTCCTAATATGGTTGTGCATCTTGCTAATTTGCAAAAGCTATTAGATTGAACAAACTGCAGTAATAAAATACACGATATGTTTCATCAGATCACGATATTATTTCCAGTCATATTATAATGAAATTATTACCTTCAGTTTCCACTTTCACCTATTTTACATTTCATCTCGGTTCTTATAAAAGTGTAAAATTACGTTCCACTGTAGGTATAAATAGTGTAACTGTCCCATTGCCATTCGCTGTATTAAATACTTTATCAAACTGTTTGACTTTATTTCTAGCCGTGAAATCACTGACTTTAGAGTTAATACCCAGAACGCCATGTTCTCTTCCGTTCAGTCGTTATCATTTGCCAACGGCTTATTCTATTGGATCAACAATAAGAACGTGCTCACTGAAGAATATCACAAAGGCCAGGATAGCTACTTCCACAACATCTATCCCGTACTTGTTGGAAGTTTTAATAGTGTAAGTAAGAATTCATTGTTTTCTTATAAACGTGGTGAATAGACTCCATTGACAGAAGAAGAATTATAAAATAATGTTTATATTTCAATAGAGTAGAACCTTGTTAATTCGAAATTCAACAAACCCAAAAAAAACACATCTATGATACTTTTATAATTTGTTTTTAATTAATGAATCATCCCTCTGGGGACAGAATCCAGTAACTATGTTCTTAGAACATACTTTCATAGAAAAATATTGTTTAAAAAATATATGCTGATGTATGATAAGATAAGATAAAAAGATAAAAATTGAAAATATTGATTTTCAGGTGTATTCTTGTAGATATGTAATAATTCGAAAAGAATGTCATATATATGTCAAAGGAAATATTGCTAAATAAACTCAATTTAAAAAAATAAAATATAGAGATATCATTACTAGTTACGAAAGCTGTGTATACTAACTTGCTAATGAGAAAAAAATCAACAGATGTCTAGCAGAGACCATAGTAATATGAAAGGTTCTTTATTCGAACACATATATAGAACTTTCAAAAATTGGTAATGTGTGGATGTTCTTATGATGGAATTGGTAAATGTATCATTGTGTAGAGTGCTCATTTAAGCCAGGTCATACAGGTTGTAAGCCCTGAGCCATCGTAAAAGAGACTTCCATCCACTTTTCTCATATGTAAATTACGTTTGTCTCTATGAGACTTCTATAATTTATCCTTAACCAAAAAAAAACATTTTGAATTATGCAGAGCCCATTTAATTTGAAATTCCAGGTATCAAAAAATTTTTTACATCACAAAGCAATTGGGAAATTTGCAAAAATAAAACTCATGAAAAAGGCAAATAATTTCTTAAAAATACTAACCCATAAAAACCAAGTTATTATTATACTCCCTTTCTCATTGAATCAGGTTTCGTGCCTACTGTCCGGGGTCATTACTAATTTTTATTGATTCCAATTTGAAAACACCAATAAAATTTCGAAAAATCCAAAATTATACTATAAATATTTAAAAAAATTTAAACGAAAATTTGTTAGATAATTTTTATCGTCGCCACGAGTCTGCCTGCAAAGTTTCAGCTCGATTGGATCACGGGAAAAGGGTTAAAAATCAATCCAAAGTTTTTCCAGCATACAACAAATGAATCCGGGAGTTTACTGTATAAGATATTTTGCAGGTCATGGTGGCCTTTCGCTCCTCGCAGCCCATCCCAGTGGCGGCCAACCCCCCCACCGGCCTGCAGAGCGTGATGGGGCAGAGCGAGGCGCACATCAGCTGGAGGGCACCGCACCGCCTGGGCCCGCAGGGAGCGGGAGCCTGGCAGCACTGGACGTATACTCTGCACATCACAACTGACAACACCACACTGTACAAGTATGTTCATGTTTAAAATACTTGTAACAAATGCACTACTGTTTTTAGAAGATAATAATCTTTTTTTTTTATTGAGAAGAATTTGCAATGGCTATTATCGATGGTATTGCAGATAATGTTAGAATGATTTTTTTTTTTGTTTGTTGGTGAGTTTATGGACCCCAGGTTTTCTACAATGTCATTTTTAAAAATACAAAATTTCTTCACTTAAAAGAACTTGCGAAATTTAACAATTAAAATACATGCAATTTTACAGGTGGATTCTTGCCTTGAATGAATGTTCAACCAACCATGACCGAATATCAATAGTTATGAAGACATGCAATATCAAAGTTTGGATTTTTTTGTTCGGTATATCTGACTAATTTTTGCAAAATGTTGAACTATCATTACAGTCACTTATATTGATTATGAAATATTCATTTATGGTTACTTGAACATTTATGAGTCATTATCGAGGCAGGAATCAACCTGTAAAGTTTTTGCTACTAGCTGTGAGATGATTCCCTGTATAAAAAAAAACAAAAGGTAGATCAACTACAACAAAAAAAAAGTATATATGAATATAATCATTCAGCTGTTTTCAAAAACTGTTCTAGACCTTTTTGAAGATATCCACCGTGGTTGCTTCAGTAACATTACTTGGAAGCTTATTCCAGCCATCAACCACACGGTTTGATAAACAGTTCATCCTTTGATTTGTCGAAAATGCTGTATAACTCAGCTTTAGTTGGTGACCTCGGAAATTATTGGTGTTAAGATGGTATATGTTTGTCCATTCTGGGCGGTTATACTTGTAAGCAAATATAGGGCAGTTAGTCTTGTATGTCTCAATCAGTGCACCTCGCTCACGTCTACTTCAATGTTGGTATGGATGATGTGATTAAAAGTAATGTATTATATTTAGGTATTTAAACAAACGGATATTTTATACGAATCGTATGGGTGTGTTGAGATTCGATTCTTGACATTAACCCCCCCTGGGCCGCGGACGCACATATCCGACAGGCACAAAATAATTTATTTATCGACGGCCGCGTATCGAATTTGAAAAACGTAATTTTTTCCCAATAGAGAAATCCTGTTGTGACCTGTCGTTCCATTTTCAACTCAAAAACATCACGGATTATATTTTAAATCAACAATCAAAACGGAAGTTTTTCTGCCGTCAAAATCGTATAGAGAAGTTGTAGATGTCGCCCCGATCGCGTGTTGTGCAATCGAAATTCAAATATTCCATCGTCAAGGTCACGCGCAATGTGCGCGGGAAATACGATTTATTTTTTTCGATTTTCGATTTATTTGTACACGTATATACAAATATATACGATATGTTTTGCGATATTTGTCAGTTTTTGTTGGTTTATGATTCAATTGAATACTAATAGTGATTTATTAACAAAAATACACGCAATTTTGTTGCGTTTATTTGAAATATGTGTGTGTGTGAAAGTGTATCATATTTATGTGTTATGAGTGCGATGTCCCGTCGTGTGCCGTGCCGTGCAACAAAATATATCACACAGAAGAAGATTATTATTATTAATAGTAGTGTTGTCTCTAAAAACAAATAAAAAAAATATTATTATTTTTCAGAAAATGTTGCGCTGGCAACATTATGGAAATTCAAAAAAAGATTATTTTTTTTACTTAAATGATAAAAAAATCATTGCGTTTCGACACTTACGATAAAATAATATGAATGTGTGTGTTTTTTTTTTTAATATACGCATGTTTTCATGGTTTTTTCGTAAAAAGAAAAATCACAAAAAATTCCGAAAATGTACGGCCCACAACAAGTTAAGCTGAAGTCATATCACAGCATCTTCAGGAGATTGTCCTAGCGCCGCGAGAATCGAAAACATATTGATTATTTCTTACGCGGCCGCAGATTCTAAGCACTGAGTCGACGTGTGTTGTGTTCTTAATGTGCTATTGATGCGATATGACTGAAAATGTCGGGCTCCTCTGCATCATATTTTAATAGTGGAATCATAGTAGTCTAGTCTAATGAGAATAGGTCGCCATATATGTACTTGATAATATATCATTGTTTTCTTTATTGAAGTTTGGACGTTTTTATATTTCAATGGACTCTCATATTAATCTTTATCTTTTTGCGAATTACGAATAATTATAGTTACCATTAATCGTTTGAATTGAACACTAAACATATTCACAATCACAGAAAAAATCATGCTTTATATCATCATTAATTGAAATGGTATTTAAAACTGGCAAGATTAAGTGGAAGATACGTACAAACAAAAGTTACGTTTATTCTTTCAGAACGGATATTAATGACTCTACAAGTTACACTGCAAAAGACTTGGATGAAAACACAGTGTATGTCATTAAAGTTGCTGCCGTTACCTCATCAGGAACTGGTACGAATTTTAAATTAAAAATTATTAATTATGCACCAAGTATTGTATAGTAGACCCGAGTTTGACTAAGTATGCCATATGTATTATATAAGTTGAGATATTTTAAAACTAGTGCTGTTCACAGAAATATTTCCATTGTATCCTTCTTGTTTTTAAATACTCAAGGTCCATGGTCTTCAGAATTTGCCGCAAAAACTTTACCCGCACCGCATAGCGGTATACCAAGCTCCATGCTGTGGTCAGCAAACCAAGGAGTTCTGAGATCAGACATGACCGGAAACAATGTCCGAACATTGATTGACAAATCCCACCTTCACGGAATGTTCATTACCGACATATCCTGGTACAAGGACCAGCTGTACATGGTGTCAAACACCTCGAATGTCATGTGGTACAACACGACATCCAACGAGAAAGGATGGTTATCAGACATGGAGAATGTTGGGAGTCTCGCTGTTGATTGGATCGGGAATAAATTGTATTGGTCAAGCCCGAAGCAACAACTCGTAAGTAACTGTTTAATATGACTTACTGATGAATAATTTTCCATTTTAATATAGATTAATTATAAAGAAATTTGAAAAATGATGTAAAAAAGTTAATGAATCATTAAAATATTTCTACAAATGAAAATGTTATGAGACTTTAAAGTTGTGCTTTAAGATTAATTTTGTTTTATGCGACAATCCAGCGTGTAACGTCACTTGACATAGACGACGCGGCTCGTTCGCTTAGTACCTAGTACTGCAAGGATCTTGACTAGGTCAAATGTCGTCACAAGCGATACGAGGCATTAAAATACGTAAACTAAAATAATATATTTCTCAATCACTTGTTGACGGATTTCAAATTTTTTTTCACTGGGTTATTAGTTTTGATCTATGTTTTGATTCCATCAAGTTAAATATAGTATTATCAACATCATGAAACTTCTCCATTGTTTCAACTAATTTGTGTTAAAATATTAATTTAAAACTATCGAAATTCTTAAAATTCAGTTCAATTCCAGTATTACTCCCAATTTTTCCACATTTTGCAATGGTACTACTTGTTTTTTTTCTATACATTCTTCGATAATTTTGGAAAATGAAGTAGAATGGGTGATTTTGTGCGCTTTCGAAATGTGAAAGCCCCGTTATTATTGGTATGCAAGTGTAATGCTCAAAAGAATCAGAATTGATTAAAAAAGTATTGATGATTATAACACCTACTAAAAAAATACTATTGTTAGTAAATTGAATTCTATAATACTAAAAATATTTTTATATATGCATGTATATATTTAGCATTTAAAAAAAATTAAAGTATAATGCAATCAATGGTGTCTGGTTTTTATATCCAAATATATTACATTCTTCTCCAGATAACTCGTGGCAACTTACGAGGAGGCAGCCGGGAGCCAGTCCCCATAGTGACAGTCGGTAAAGAACTGAAGGTGGATTCTCTAGAAGGGTTTATTTACTGGAACACAGGGCACGCTGTGGAGTGTGCTAGACTCAACGGTGAACACAAATTCACATATTATCCGGCGGAGCTGTTCAGAAAACAAGGTACACATAAATAAGTATTATTTGGAGGACAAGCGTGGTGTTATGCTGCGTGATGGACATGTCCATAATATTATGTTCACCATGATTCAAACATAGAGGAATCATGTAATCAGATAAGGTGATGAATTAGTAAAAGGTACTAACATTTATATCTCACGGTTAATTTAGAAAATATACAATTTAACACTAGTGGGCATGCCGGTCGCCTTTGCAAATATTAGATTGTTTCCCTAAAGATGTCATATTTCCATCTTATTATAAAAAATTTCACTGAAATTCAGAAGTACAGTATGCGTCAATTATTGTGTTGAGTGATTATTAGAATCAGCTCAATTTTCATTAGACAGAATCATAAATATGTATTTTTCATCACTTTTTAGTTGATGGTTATTGACATAAATATCTTATGTTTCTAAATATTTTTTGGAGTAAAATAACAAGCAATAATAGTGTCACCCAACCTTTTTAAGTAACTAATTTAACTATATATAATTCCTGGTATATTACTTCCATACTATTTCCTTTACAATTGTATACATATTTAGTATTACCCTGACTCGGTCAAACAAACTGCAATGTATAATCTGATATTATTGGTCGACATCGCCAGATATGAAAAGAAAATATGGCAAAGAAAAGAAAAAGAAGATGGCGTAAATCAGAAAATTCTGAGAAAAATTAATTTATTTTTAGATTTAAGAAAATCAAACTGTTTGTAATTAATAATGACAACTTTTCTCATTGCATGATTTCAGTTATGGGTTTGACTGTGGATTTGCGGGGCAAGAAACTTTACTGGATTGTACACGGCTACGAAGGAACCAACTTATACAAGGCTCCGACAGCTGATGTGCTGTCTCCAGGAACGGAGGTAACTACATGTTAATTAGATATTGTGCATTTTTCAACCCTAACCAAAATTTTCTTATTTATCTATTTTTTCCTTGACCATGTACTATTTTTCCGTAGTCCAATACTTAGGTGTATAATTTTAATAATTCTTATTTTGTAATATATGTATTTTGATTCCTAGAGCAAAATGAATTTGTGCAATATTTTATCATATATTTGGATTTGGACATTTTTATTAGTGGCTATAATTGGTAAACATTAAACATGGTTTTTTGCTAACCGTAATTCAATAGAGTAAGGCATAGTTTTGCACTCTATTTTATACATTAGTTTGTCTCACACTCAAGGTAGGAAGCAGACGTTATTATGTAATCATTATTAATTTCTCATCAGGGCTGGATTGTATTAAGGGGCTCTAGAAACATTAAAAAACTTATTATGCATATTTTAAATAATATTTTTGTTGACAGCAAAATTGTTTCCTCAAAATCTATTATTTCAGACATTTCAGACTTTATTGACATTAAT
>JADDOH010011130.1:0-18528 GCA_016648135.1 Agrypnia vestita | reverse complement strand
ACTCATTTCTAAGGAATAAATTAAATATATTATTATGCATGCATTTTCAAAGCTAAGGCCGTTGACTGTCTAGACATAAACATGATCCATTAAGTCGTATAGATAAAGAAATCTTTCACTAATCTTTCAGGAATGCAATATTAAAGCCTGTAGTAAGTCGGTACCTGCTTATATTATGTAGGTACAATAAAAATTCCACGATAATTATGTAAGCGGTTCCAACATGTGTTAATCACGGGTAGCAACCGCGAACAGTTTTTGTTTTACAATTATTTATAAGCGCTTTTTTATTGTATTGTCGTAAGTGTAAAAATAAAAACAATTCGCAATTATAAATTGTATAATTAATAATTGCCGAATATAATAATAAAATAATAATAATAAAAAATAACAAAAAAAAAAAAATGATAGACTTTCATGCGGAAATTCTAATGCCACTTGTGCTAACGAGTAGTTACGTGCATATTTACAAAATAAATAATGCTTCTAATGACAGTCATTACTGTAGTACGATAACAGTTTATTTTTATGGTGATACGTTTAGCGGTAAATCGTGAATGACTCACTCAGTACTTACGCGTATTATCCATTCTTCTTTAATTATTTACTATACACTATGGAACTGTATTACAAATATGTGACAGTTAAATATTACATTTGTTTTGAAGCTGCTGTAAGGCTGTTACGGAGATATCGTGAGGCTGTTTTGGGACTGTTGTGAAGTTGTTGTAGGGCTGCTATTAGGCTGTTGTGGAAGTATTGTAGAGCTGTTATGAGGCTGTTGTAGAGTTATCGTAGGACCGTTATGAGTTATCGTAGGACAGTAGAGTGAGGCTATTGTGGGGCTATTGTGAAGCTGTTGTAGGCTGTTGTAGGCTGTTGTGGAAGTATTGTAGAGCTGGTATGAGGCTGTTGTAGAGTTATCGTAGGACCGTTATGAGTTATCGTAGGACAGTAGAGTGAGGCTATTGTGGGGCTATTGTTAAGCTGTTGTAGGCTGTTGTGGAAGTATTGTAGAGCTGGTATGAGGCTGTTGTAGAGTTATCGTAGGACCGTTATGAGTTATCGTAGGACAGTAGAGTGAGGCTATTGTGGGGCTATTGTGAAGCTGTTGTAGGCTGTTGTAGGCTGTTGTGGAAGTATTGTAGAGCTGGTATGAGGCTGTTGTAGAGTTATCGTAGGACCGTTATGAGTTATCGTAGGACAGTAGAGTGAGGCTATTGTAAGGCTATTGTGCAGCTGTTGTAGGCTGTTGTGGAAGTATTGTAGAGCTGTTATGAGGCTGTTGTAGAGTTGGTATGGGGCTAGTAGAAAAGAAAATACGAAAACGTCTCCACAGACGATTTTTAACAGCCATTAAACGTGAATTATTTTTTTACTTAAACAAAACTCTAAATATTGTATAATAAATAATTCCCATTCCAAACACTTGTTTTTTTATTTTTTTAAATCAGTTACATTGAAAATTAAATTTTGGGAAAATCGTACGTAACGACAGAGATGGCATTTTATTATATTCGTAATGGTCAAAAATGTCAAAATGTGATAATATTTATTTGTCAATAAAGTTTTCGAAATTGATATTGCAGTATATCGTCGCAAATGAGTTGCTGCGGTGATCAAGATATCCGCTGGAAGGAACTTTATGCACAGCAGCCAATTAAATTGGGTTTCTGATATCATTTCTTTTTCTTTTGCCAACCTTCTCATTTGTGATCAACCGCTCGTTATACGGGCTGGCTGCCTTGTCCACCTTGAACATAACTGTCAGATAGTGAAAATTTATTGGAGTCGCTTTTATTTATGGTTCAATAATTTATAAGGAATTATCGCGTCATTCTGGACATCTTAACGACCTCCTTTCCTTCACGGGGTTTCATTTACAAAAATACATATATGTGTACATATTATATACTACCTAGATATTTACCCGCCTACCAGTGGCGGCTTCGTTAGCGCGCTGTACAAACAATACTCATTTTCTTTATTATTTTTCCATTTCTCATTTACTTGAGTCGAATTTTTTCGTACAAAAATGTCACGATACTCTTATCTTGAACAATCGTAGGAAATACATTCACAAAGAAGAGTATCTTGTTGGACCCTCGCCTCGTGATCCAAAGTTTGGGGGTTCGAACCTCACTCCAGACCGACAAGTTAGTCCTATTTTCATAGCTCAAGCATTTAGCTTAGTTTGAAAATAGTAATATTGATGTGACACGTATTCACAAATTAATAATACATTTATATAAGACGGACGGTACTTTACTGTGCTCTTGGCTTGTTTTGGAAAACCTCATACGGTTATGTACAGTTACAGTTAAAAGTTTTTTCCATTAGCTTCTTTATTTATTTATTTATTAACTAGTTGAACTCTCTTATAGAAATGCCATGGATATAAAGTACGCATTACGTATTGAAACAAATTAGATTTGAATATGTATCAATGCGAGGCGGAGAGAGCAATTTCTGAAGAATTTATTGGATATGATATATAGCACTATATTATTAGTACAAAAAGTACGTTTTAAGAAGTACATATTACGTCCAATTTTGTTCGAATTTTTAGATTATTTTTATAAACATAGTCTTGGAAAAGTAGCACAATTGACAGAATTAAAAAAGGTTGTAGGAATGTGAAGATTATTGTTTAAAAATATATATAAATATGAGTGCCTAAAAAGATTTGTGAAAATTAAAGAGTATGAAATTATGTTCGTGAGAAAAAATAAATACAAAAATTGCAATTTTATGTCTAAGTACTCGTACAAGCTCGCGCAAACGCAAATCGTAATATACGAAGTAGTGCAGAAAAATGAAACATGCAACTACATGTCCATCTCATAGTCGAATGGGTTAGGAACACCACATTAGAGAGGCACTTAATGCATCGTTCATCTATAGATCACATGCCTTTCCAATTAGCACCTTTTCAAACTAAGCTCTATTAACGGGATTAGAAATAACAAACAGTACATAAGAGTAAGTTAAAAATATTTTAAAAATAATTATTTCTACTATATCTCATAAAGTAGTATAATGATTTTTTACAGTAGGTATTTTGTGACGATGTGATATGATGCCAGCCACCACTGGAAGTAGATTTACATATCTATATGCTCATCAGTACACATTTTAAATAATTCAAGAATGCTACAGCATGCAAATCATGCAAAAAACTTATTTTGAATATGGCAAAGTGGATTGCATTATATTTAATGTTTAATATTAAAATATTAAAAAGCAACATTCAATAAAAATATAATCAGTATTATTTAAAAAAAATATAAAAATTAAAATCTATTCTGATTTTAAACATGCACAAAATATTACAATGAATATTAGTATAGTTTGATATTTATGATTTTATTACGAATAATAATGTATTGGAAAACATCAACATGTTTCAGAGCCCCTTTTTACCCTTCGATATTTGATACAAATTCCAAATTAAATAGTTAAAAATCTCAAATGTCATTCAACCAACTTTCTATACCAATAATAAATTTTAAAAATACATAATAAATATTAAGGATAAGGATAATTTTTTTAATAAACCGGGTGTTTATAAATTGATTTGTAATGATTGTGATTATTTTTAGGTATATATATATATATATATATTGGAAAAACCTGTAGAAATTTTGATGTTCGAGTTAAGGAAGGTGTTTATGTAGCAATAATTATTCCGAATTTTCTAATAATCTTTGGGCTGTGGATCATTCTTTTGATATTAATAAGAGTTTACAAATATTACATACAAATTATACAGAATAACTGTTTGATAAATTGGAAATTTTGGAAATAAGAAAAAGTGTTAATAGTTATAAAAATTATAAATAACCATGTATCTATTTATTTTTTCTAAAAAAAATTATATTGTACGTGCGCATAGTTTGAATGTAAATTATGATCTCCTAAGATGTGGCGGGAACTCCCGGCTATTCGATCACGAGGCGGGTACCACTAGTGTAATAAGCACGACAAATTCTTACCGATCTTATGTTATTTATTTTTACGTCATTTTCTTCATTATCATTTTCTAGATAGCTTATATTTTTGTTGCGGTACGTAGACCGCTAATCTTATTACATTTTTGGCAATTATTTATAAAAACTATACCAAAGCATTTCTACATCATTGATATTATTATTTATTTTATTTTATTTTTATCTACTTTAACTTTTTTTTTCAGTACTGTTCACTGTTTCACTGTTCCTTAACCAGATCGCGATCTGTGTTAAAGAAGACAAGTTCATGCGTTGTATCCAACAGAGAAATCTATGATATTAATTTATTTTATCCTGGATCTTGAATGTGTAATAAATATTGCATTTTAAATATGCTTACATCAAATGAATGTTAAAAATAAATTAAAATATGGTCATCTTTATTTCATATGGTATAAGAAAGAATTTTTTTTAGGTAAATAATACAATGGTTAAAATGGCAATGGATAGGGCATGTTGCAAGGCAGGATGCCACTAGATGGATAGATTTCTAAAATGGAGACCTTGGGAGAATAAAAGAGGCGTTGGGAGACCTCAAAAGAGATGGATCGACGATGTAGCCGATATGGGGCGGAAAAAATGGCTAGAAAAGCTAACAACAGAGAATGATGAAAGGGTATGGAAGAGGCCTATATCCAGCATTGGGGAGATGGACGCTAAAAAAGAAGAAGAAGAAGCAAAATTATAGAAAAGTTAAGCCAAAATATTTATAAAGATAAAAAAAGACAAGACAAACAAACAATATTAAGCTCACACAAGGAACAGCAATGCTACTTGTAGGTACCAGATATATCCACCGACGTAAATTCGATAGGTACAAATATGCATTTTGAATTGTTCATAAAATTAGAGTGGAAGTATCTACATGAAATGGAGCATGATATACCTATTGTGCCATAACGGCGGGGTATACGATAATTGATTATGTTTACCAAACTTGGGCTATCCGTAATTATTTTATATTAAAATACAGTGTCACAAAATTATCTACACTGTGATTTACTTTTTAATGCTCTAAATTAAAAGCTAAAATAATCCCTCCTGTTACTTAAACGTTCCAAGACAAAAATAATGATAAAATATATATTTTTTTAAATAAAACACAACTTGGTATACACCACTAAATATTTATTTTCTTTATTCTTCTTGCATAAAGAAAATAAATATTTAGTGGTGTATACCAAGTTGTGTTTTATTTAATTATTAAATAAACCACAAAGTTATAAATCGTTCATTGAAAAAATATTTTTTTGTTTTATAAACCTTGTAAGTCTAGGGTTTCGTAGTTTGGACCTGAGTATTCTGCGTTTGTTCACGTTCGTGTTATGACCTAACCTCAAAATGGAGGACGGCGGTTCAATGTATGGAAATCCATCAAACAAAGTACCAGGCGCAACCGCACAATGATTTACGCGGACTTGCAACATCTTACACAATTTTAACAACGTTATTGTTTAAAATGAACTTGAAACCACTTTCAAGATATTTAAAATTGTTTGCTATAATGCAGGTGTGTGTGTAGGGATCCGCAGCCAGCTCACGAGTGAGAATGTCTGGAAGATGTTTGGATCTGTCAGTGCAAGGCTTGTGATTTATCAGGCATTGAAATTTGATACCGAAAAAAAATATTTAAACTACTATTTATCATAATTACGCCAGCACTAGCTATGTAACGACTGTTGTCTTAGGACTGCCGTTGCGGTTCCGCGGAGCGCTGTGATTGTGCGCTGAGTTATTTTTTATATGTTGCTATTACAACAACATATTGCGCGCCACGGCAATCATCGTACTATTTGCGAAGTGATGACCAAAAAAATGTTTTATTATTTAAAAAAATATGTACCTTATTCGTGTGCCTACTCCAAATTCGTACTTCTGGAATGTGCATTATTCGTACCTATTAATAAAAATCAGGAAAACTCCGAATAGGTATCTCCTGGTAAATTGTTTTAATATTACAAGACCCAAGTATTTTTTATGAGCTCTTGCTGGAGTAGTCAAGTAAAATTTTTTTCTGTAAAATGAGTGATAGCTAACGAATGAATTTCATGATGTACATTTTAGGAATTTAGTAATACGAATTAGGAGCATTAGTGTTCATTAATATCTTAATTTATAATAAAAATAAGTTTTTAAACTTTATTCATTTACTATAGGTAAGTGAATTAATGAGGGTAACTAGAAGAGCTGCTGCTTCTCAGACGTGCATTGTAAGTGTTTTATTGAAATAAAAATATAATTTATTTCAATAAAACAACAACAATGGATTGGTAAACAAACTGCCTAATCAAATGTATTAGAGAAATAATGTGCTTATAGAACTTACAAATAATTTGCTACTCATTAATTCTCTGTTCCTGGTATTAACAGTAATATACGCAAGTGAGGCTTGCAGCCAGGAAAAAATAATGAAAGCAGACTGGATGAAGTAGAAATGAAAACACTCAGGCGGCGGTTTGATCACGTTGGACGTTTAATGAGTGAAGACGATGATATGATGTGAGTTGTTGGGACCAGAAGTAGAAACATTTGCGGAAGAATTGGCATGACCAGATTTTAGAGGATGATCCTGTAAAAATGCCTCGATGTCGAGAGTTTTCAGGATAGAAGAATAAGCGCTCCCTGCCTACTTACTCCCTTGGTGAAACAGTGTGATGGTTGCACTATATACTATGGTTATATACTATGGTTCTACTTACATGGGTGAAAATGTGTACGGACTTATAGATATTTTAGAATAATCTTCTTCTTTCTTTCTTGTCGATTCCTCATGACTAAGTATAGTGATCTTCGTGAACTTTCTAATAGGTATACACATATTTTATTGCATCGCACAGTTTTTATGGAAACAACACCAAACACACCAGACAAATAATAATTTTATAAATTTACGCTTTATTTCATAAAAAATATATTTTATAGTCCTTTAAAACATTATCAATTGATGCAATAAAGTTGCGTAAGTAATAATTAATTTAGAGCATACTAAGAGTAGATACTATAATGGCGTGTAATTTTAAAGTTGTATCCAAGAAAATTTGAAAGGAGCTTTAAAACATAAGACACAAAGATTTTAAACATATTCAAAAATTATATGACACGAAAAAATTTAAAAAAAAAAATAAACACGCTTATAAGTAATTATGTACTAAAAAGTAAAAAAAAACATAAAAACTAAGTTTTTAGAATACTTCCTTTCTCATGTATGGGTTTCGTGTCTACCAGATGCGTCGGAGTATTTTCATACACCTTACTGAGTTGTATGAAAAAACTATTAAAAATTTGAAAAATCCAAAATTATACTATAATTATTTATTTTTTAACGAAAATTTGATCGATCTTCTTGATCGTCACCACGAGTTGCTTGCAAAGTTTCAGCTCGATTGGATCACGGGAAAAGGGTTAAAAATCGATCCAAAGTTTTTTCGCCAGACAAGCAAGCAATCAGACACCACGAGTTAAAAGAAAGGGAGTAAAAATACATTTTCGGCAAAAAAAAAATTGTCTTACTACCCAAGTAAAAGGTGGACGCTTGCGATATTGACGTAGATTATTGAATTCTGTTGTTGATGGAGGGAAACCACCCACCTTTTAAGTATTTGGAGAGTGAGGTAAAAAATTTTTTGTCAACAATTTATTTTTTACTGTTGAATACATTTAAAAGTAAGCGTGGCGATTAAAAAAAAAATTAATGTTATATAATTTTTTACTTTTTAATCACTTTGCTAAACTAGCGCCATCTTTTGGTGAGCATTAGCTAATTTCCCATATACAATTTTTATTAATTGATTTTGATGGATTAATTGATTAGTTAGTGAATGTGATGATTGATTTATATACTGACCAACATAACGATAGAGGGTCATTAGACAGCTGGTCATCTATAATATCCCAGGATCCATATCAGATGTCAAAAAACAGCAGGGCACAGTCCTTACACAAGCAGAAGACGAAGAAGAAGATTGTCATCGAGGAAACGTATGTGTGCAAAATTTCTGCTCGATTGGAGATTGGAAAGCGGGTGAAATATCGATTATTAGATTCCGTCCAGACAAACAGGTGAAGCTAATATATGCGTGGTAAAATGGACCTCCACCAATTCACCCAGCTTAGAGAAATAATATGACATTATACACCATCTGGAATTGTATTAATTATAATATCGCTAGCACAAGGGGATAAGTATCCCTAAAAATCAAGATACTCTTATAGACTTTGAATATATATCAACCAAAATTCTTTCCCCTAAAGAAACATTTTTTTGAGATTTAGGCATGCGCAGTACTACCCGCAGCTGAGGGGCTTAAGAAAACTCTAAGGGTTTGTTTCAGCCATGTGGCTCTCCCCTCCCTTACTGACGGGGGCCAGGGGCGGAAGAGAAGGAGGAGAGAGGGTGCTGCGGGGGTGAACCCCATCGCTCACGTACATAGAGGCTCTGGCGGAGGTGGGGTGGATCGATAGAGCCAAAATTTAGGGGAGGATGTGAAGACCTGGGAGGGTATTTTCGCTATGGCTAATTGTAAAATATTATTTTAACAAATAACAACATTCTTGTGGTATGACATTAATAAATCAATTAAATTAAATAGCTAATACTATTGAGTCGACCGTCTTAACATGATAATTGTACCTACATAAGTCTTTAAAAAGAATTATTTTATTAATCGAGATGTATTAGGTATTTATATGGGATAGTAGGTGTGGAATTCTGTTGGGTGTTTATAGGGCTAACAATTACCGAGCTAATTTTCACAACGTTCACTAATTCCACGCAAGATAGACTGCCAAATTATATCTATCAAAATCTATAAAAAATTTCTAAGTTTTATATATTATGTATGTCAACTTTGCACACCTTGTTTCATATTGAGTTGTATTTTTACTGCGCCATCGTTTCTCATCCCCATTAACCTGTATAGATATCGCCGTTGGTAATGAGATAGGTAACTATCTCTTTTTTGATTAGAGTTTTGAAAGCAAAACGTTTTTAATCTGTGTGACATTCTTCCGAATTATTAACATTTACACTAGAATACGACTGAAATTTTTTTCAATTTTTTTCTCCTTTTAAGATCAGTTTTTTTATATATTCAGAATCTTTTGAGAATTTTCAAAATTTTCAAGATCACTCTACTGGATTTTATCCACGGAGAGAAATCCATTAATCAAGATATGTTGTAAGATAATTACATGGGAAAATAAGGAAAATACTTTTCCTTGTAAATTGCTTGGCCTCTAATATAATGCTTGGCTTCTATATAATATTTCTTGATTAATCTTGTTCCCTCTGTGGACAAAACCCAGTAGGTATTTTTTTTTTAAAAATTGGACCACACTAACTAATCTGAATATACAATTATATTAATTTATATAATATATAATAACTATAATTAGTTACAAAAATACTTGAGTTTTTTTGTTTCAAATAGATTTTTTGTACACCTTCTTCTTCTTCTTCTCCTTCTATTTCTTTGAGTCGATCTGTTGAAAACTACGCCTCCTGGGATGACCTCCAGCTATCCCTCCATCTTTTCGGTGGTCTTCCCGATGGGCGCCGTCCAGAGGAGATTTCATTCGCTACTGTATGCACGAGTCTGTCGCTGTCCATTCTGGCTACGTGATTTCTCCAGAATCTCCTTCTGGATGTACTTTATCGTGCTATGTCCTCTTTGTTGCAGGTTTTCCTCGTGTCTGCATTTTGGACACGATCGTGTGAAGTTTTTCCAGTAATGGACCTCACCTTCATTTCAGATGTTCTGAGGACTCCTTTGGTGCAGACAGTATCAGTCCGCGTCTCTACAGCGTGAATCATAATAGATCGCACGCATGTTGACCTTACTTCTATGCATATTTGCATATTTTTGTTTTTCTTTACCAAATTCTTGAAACACCCTGTTACGGTGGATGCTATCTCGGACTTCGGTATACAGATCACTATTGCTACAGATTTCTGCACCTAAATATCTGAAGCTCGTGACTTGTTCCACAGGCGCATTGTCAATACTCATTTTGCGTACCTTCGTATAGAATAAAGCCTTTCTACATACATTTCTATTTTGTAGTTTCATATACTTATGAATTATGCGGTGCGATGATTTTGTAGAATTAAGGGGGTTAGAATTCTGGAATTTATTTTTTCTTGATAATTATTCGTAAAGTAATTTTTTATAAGAAATTTCTTACTTATATACACATGTATACCTATCCAAAATGCCAAAAACCTACTCATCTATCTGAAAAGTTCAACCATTTTTGATAAAAATATCATTTTCACTGTTGAAATAGATAGAAATAACAAAAACTAACAGTGTGATGATCCTGATAGATAGTAGGGCATCGCGGCCTTGATACATTTTATAATAACTTAGTATAGCTCCTGGTCCGGCACCAGAGTTAGACATCCCATGGGGTGTGTGTTGAATATATAAGGCGAAGCAAATCTATAATACAAATCATTCCATTGCAAATCAATGTAAATCATATTCTTTTCACGGCTAACGATGTAAGATGACCCTAATGTGGGTCCTACTAAATAATGAAGGTTAGTAAGTAGCAAAACGTCGCGTTCAAAATACAATATATTGGATTATTAAATATTTTATTATTCTTTTATGTGAGCGCGCGACGCTCTGCATAACGACTGCAAATTACGTTGTAACCATATAATGAACGCTGAATAAAATATTCTCTTCTATGAAATAATAAAAATAAAGTATTCTATACAATATTAATACTCTGCCTGTGCTAACTATACATTTAACTAAAATATATATTATTAACTGGAAATAATTATTCTGTGAAAATTGCGCTTTTGAATGCAATATTAACTAAAAACATTAACTAAAAATATTTCTAACATCTTGGGTTCGCATACTATATTGAAAATACCTAATGCCTTTTGCATTCACTAAGTATATTACCCAAATAGCCACAGCTATACCATCCTGTCCGTCAGGGACGAAACATAAAACACAGTTATATTCCTAAAAGTGCTACCTCTTACGCGACAAAAATACCTATTGCAGTCGGGCTATGAATATGAACTATTTCCGCCTCATAATGGCGCCTGGAACCAATACTAAAAAACTCACTAGAAATAATAAATGCGACTAAATCTCGATAAATACAATATATACTATTCGTAATACGTCGTTGAATTGGCACATGATTCGTCTAATGGATGAAGGACCCCGTGGTGTATCGTAATAACTTCAAATTCTTTTATAGGAGCAGTGTGGAAACAATTGCATAATATTACGTAATAAAATCATCTAACGAAACTAATAATCTATACATTTATGTTACAATAAAATACGTTCACCAGAAGAATTCGTGTATTAGAAATAAAACATTTCCGTTTGGAAACAACCCAATAAAATCAATCGACCGGCATAAAGAGGAGAAATTCACATATTAAATAACACTGAAACTAATAATTTTAAACACTTTATATTAACATATTCTTACCTTGAATGGTGTCGTCTTAGACGTGTATGAACCTGTTCATATTAATTCCTGGGGAAAATAATACATATATTTGCTATCTACGAAATAAGACATTTTTGAAACGAAACTCCTTTATAAATAAGTAGATAAGGTCTCGGGGATGGTTTGTTCGAAAGGATTCTACAACAGCCCGTGAGTTTATATGAAATAATAGTTTCTTTGAATGCTAAATTTTGGTTTTTAAAACCCTCAGCATCTCTGCTGAGAGGGGTAGAGGCCCCGCGCCCGCCTAAACCCGGTGGCCGACTTCCTAAGTGACTAAACGGCCCCCCTTGTTCCTCCGGAACTTACTGCATCCCGAGACTCTATCTCTTCTGTACGAGATGTGATCCTGTGACGCCCTTCTTTTAGGCTTATAATTGAGAAGGCCGTACTCTTTTGGTACGAGTTTTTGATGATGTGTGTTGTCTTGAGGCGCCTTTCTTTTAGGCCGGTGTTTGAAGAATCATGTACTCTTTTGGTACGAATTGATGACGACATTAGCCTCCTTTGCGGGCATAGTCAGCGATGTTACAAATTATTGTGCAATCTCATTATGCCTTTTCAGAGCGGCGTCCCACGATTCTGCATCTTGCAACATTTACTTTGGACAAAAGTTAGAGTGTTAGTAACATATTTATAATATCCCAGCTATTCCATATGAGTGAATGATTTTAATATTTATTCTGGCCCTGTCTTTCTTACAGAGGACGAAATAGAAGTTAACGTTTTCTATCAAGGTTTTACAGCATTCAAGCATGGAAATCCTTCCAAAGACAAAGGCAACCTTTTTGTGGGTTTAAGTAGTTTGCGCCAGATGAGGTTAGGTGGTCGGTTTATTGACGACCCCGAGCAACAAGGAGGACCCCGCCTTTAAGGGGCCCTGCAGGGGCTTGTGCGGGTTCCACGCCCAAGTGCCGGCAATCATCCACCCCTCAGCCAGCTAGGCTAACACAAACCAGATATCCCCAATCTTTAGTTAGATCTCCCCATTCTGTCCTTTACTCGTCATTCTGAAGCCACTTATTAAGCTGAATATACCGAGGTACTCGATTCATAAAGAGTTAGTTGTAGACCGAGTGTAATGATTGCGCAATACCTACGCAATACAGTAATTATTATAATGCTACTAAGTAATTCATATATAAATCCGTGTATTCAATTTTAGTACAAATAGTATGAAAATCCCCATACTTTAAAATATATTCGTTCGGAAGAATTTCTCGTACGATTTGGATTGATATCTGGTTATGCAATACATAACGCGTCGACAATATTATGAATCTATTACGCACTGCTTATAGAGCTCCGTAAAATCAATTGTTAATAAAAATGGTATGAAAATCCCCAAGCATCAAAATATATTCGTTTGGGAGATATTCCCGTACGAATTGAGCCAAGATCACACAAGAAATCGTGATATTAATTATACATTATTGTTCCGATTTTAAATCTTCCCAAAATAAATACATTTCAATAGTGAAAATAATTAATCGATAGATAATATAAATGTGTTCCTTAGCTGTTACACAGTGGCGATATGATCCTCTCTGCTACTGATGAATGGTAGATTCCTCCATAAGTCCGGGCAGCAACTCCGTCCGCAACTGCTGTTCTGGAACTCGGGGCTCCGTCGGTAGTCTGTTGGGCAGCGCTCCCGCTCGCAAGTCTGGTCTCGAACTGCAGGGGCTGAGTATATCGTTTTCGCTCCTTTTATAGTAATGATTTCACCATACCTCTGAAATCCACGCTAGTGCAGTGACTCATCCTATGCGCGATGACCTCACCGCCGGCGCTCGCCATTGGCCGGATTCAGCCATCAGGACGGTCGCCTCCGGCTCAACCCGTCGAAAGGTAACGCGTGCCTGTGATGGGTCCGTTTCGTTAAAATAAGAGTAAAGCACTCGCTACACGCGAGACTTGCTGTTCCGATTCATAAATAATAAAGGCTCGTTCGCACCTACTCACAAGGTCGAGTCTATTAGGATTGGCAAACAATATTAATTTAACACAGAATTATATCTATGGTATAATAAAAAACCTAAGAAATATTACTTGTATAGCCGAATATTCAATATTTTGTTAGCCTCTTGTAATACATGGAATCTTGAGAAGAAATATATCAGGCTTTTACTTTTAAACGATTCAAACCAGAAGAAATATATTTTTGATGTCCATACTTGGCTTTTTGAATATTATTATTTTAAGATTTTCTAAATTTATTAAATCTATCTCTATGTCGACCATCACAGCTTCCCCCTTATTTAGAGAGAGGAATGATCTATCAGACCAAGCCTATCTGCTAAATAACCCAATAGGATAGTATATCTCGTGATACCTATCAAGAGTTTCTAAAATTCCTTGGAAAATTAATCGTTGTTCTTTCTTTTCTCCGCGTACTATATTTCTATTAGGGTTGAATTCTTTTTCAATGGAACCTTCTTTGCGTATTTAAAGCTACTGTAAACCATCTGCCTGTCATTCAAATGAAAAGTGTACAACTAATATAAATATAAGATTTGAAAGCAAAAGGGACTGTATCTAATTTATTCAATTGACTGAAAAGGTTCGATTCTTCATAATCGATTGAATGCCTCAGTAATCTCATCATTGTGTCTGCTAACTACTCAAGCTCCATCCTGTTATCAACACTTAAAAGGAACACTCCTTCCCCCACTTTGTTATCCTCCTTGCTTCCCTTACAATGGTACACTCCTAGTGTTCACCACCTCGCAACTCTATACTACTTTCACCAGCATATACCTCCCTTCCCCCAGAATATACTCCCACTAACACTCCCCACATCCCCTTCAAGCTATACAAACCAACTCAACCGAGTAAATATTAACTGTATATTTCTCCTATGAAATGCGAGCTACGATAAATCTGAAGTTCCAGAATTATGTTAACCTACGAATTAATGTACAATCTATTCATATAAACTTAACAACCAGCTTCCTAATATAAAGAGCAAACCCTTCCCCCAAACTATACACACTCTTCTATTTCTAACTCGTTTCGTCCTGTTTTAACCGAGTGAATAGTCAACCGCATATTCCTACTATGATTGCAAACCGCGACAAAATTAACTCTTGTACCCCATCTGAGCTATGAACTCTATTCATATGCGCAATACATGTCCTCCTATGTAGAAACAGCCAATTGTCCTCAATATTCCACGTATACTGTAATGACTGCCATATTTTATTGTTGGTGTAATATGATGAAGAAGAAGAAGAAGAAGCTGCAAAGTAGTGGATGACAGCAGAAGAAGAAGAAAATGAATCCATCGAAAGGCATAAGATAAAGAAGGAAAGTCACAACCGTGTGTAGTAGTAGATAAAGACGAAGAAGAAGAAGTCGAAAGTTATAAAATTAGAAGAAGACGCGAATGTAGTAGTAGGTAAAGGACAAAAGAAGATGAAGAAAAGACGTAGAAAAACATTCGAAAATTATAAGATAAATGGAAGGAGACGAAATGAATGTAGTAATAGAAAAAGAAGAAGAAGAAGAAAGTAGAGAAGCAGTCGAAAGATATACCATAAGACGAAAAAGTAGTTGCAAAGTATTGTAATAATTGCTATTTATAGAAGAGAAGGTATTTGAAAAGTAAAGCATAAACGGTATGTATTCAAAGAAGAAGAAGACTAGAGTGAACATAACTAATAAAAAAAACCTTCGTACCGAAGAAGAAGAAGACTCTGTTGAAGTCAATATAACTAACAGGGGGAAAGAAAATATATATATGACCGTTAGCATATACGAATAAGAAAAGGACGAAGAAGAAGAAGAGGAAGAAAAGGGTAGGAACAACCTTTTCGATAATTGTAGAACTTAAAAGTATATATAACTATTATCCGTCTCAACTAACTTTCCAGCCAACCCTCAAGAGTGATATCTAAAGACGACGCATGTTTGTAGAAGAAGTGCATCCAGATGTCAAGAAAAGTTTCCCATAATTATTCCTTACTAACCTGTCTTCCCCCAAATTGTTAAGCGTTTGTCAAATAATCAGGCGCGACTCCTCCGTATAACTGTAATATCGTTCCTCCCAAAACTTATTGAAAACCTAAAACAACTTTATTAATATGTTCCGTATTCATCATCCCCATACTTATATGTAACATAACATTATAAAATTTTTAAGTGTTCCTTTAACAACGCGAACATGTTTAACGAAGTACACTGTTACAAATCAGAAGAGGTGAACCCTAATATCTGTACTAGCTGTAGTAGTCATCACCAACACTGATACCCACAGAAGATGTATGTGTGTAACTGAATCAAGAATTCCTAACGTATAATTCGGTTTGCTATACGACTGGAATCTATTCAAGATCCAAACGACTAATCTTCCTACCCTAATCTAAAAGTAATGGTCACGACGACGCATGAAGGTGGATGAATCTAATGATGATGCTATTACTATATAAAAAGGTTTTTTTCAAAGTCCTCCCGGTAAAATCTATTTTCAAAATTTTTTTTCAAATTGTTCCAGAAGAATTCAAAAGCTCTAGTCCAATTTTTTAATTATTCGTTACTAAGAGAATATATATATTGCGCTCTCTATTACCGCTTCCTATAGATTAATACTAGCGAAGGCTCAAAACTTCCTCTGATTTCCGCTAGATGGCGGTAGTATGACCATTTTAATTCATATGCCAGGCCGTCTTGTAAATAAAAATGGAAGTAATTTTATTCTTGTAATTCAAATCAAAATAATTTTAGATCAAAACAAGAAACTCAAATAATTATTTCGTGCAACAATACGCGTCTGTGTTTATATTACGAACAAGTCTATCAATCCTGCATACAACAAAGAAATTATAATTAGTTTGAATAACTAGAACCGTATATAACTGTGTATAACAATTAAGAACACATTTAGATAATTAGAATAATTAAGAACCATAATAAATCAATGAAGGAAATTATTTTTTTTTTTCAATTAATTCAGCAACATTGTAGATTGACATTTTATTTTTTTAGGACAATTTTTAATATAACACCTTGACGATAAAAGGGTATCTCCGAAACATGCACGTGAAAGTTATCAAATAATATAAGTAGATTTGTAAGAATACTATAATCAATATTTTTTTTTGTAATTATTATCTGTAAAAATTAGCTGAATTTAAAGACCTTTTTTTTTTCAAATATAGAAACCCTTTTTAATATCCATAAGACAAATATATAACAAGTGTGGATTTAATTAATTTACATTAACCTTAATTTAATTAAAATTAATTTATATTAATTTTTAATTATGAAACCAGACGGATAATTATTAAAATATTTTTCGCATTTGTATCATAAAAGTACATAACCGAAAGAGAAAAGTAAATATTATAAAACAATTTTTTCTATAAAATAAAATATATATCAAATGTTCTTTTCTTTTAGATTCATATATTCTCGTGTTTATATTTTCTACTAAATTGTTATCCGGTTTTTATATTTATTTTTACTTTTATATTTTTCTGCTATTATTATTAATTACTATTGCATAACTCGCAAGCGAAAATATTTGCCACTGAACAGATTTTATCTAGCGTGGGTTAATTATTAGTTTATATTAATATAAGAGATTAAATTAAAACCGAATTTTAAGCTATCATAAACCCTCCGTGACGCGCGCTGAAATCTGTCGCGGTGATCTGCCCGTAATACAGGTGTATATTTTTGCATTTCGGGCGCCGTGCGGATCCGTTCGGCGTAGCTAACTGTCTTTTCGTACTAGCCCGAGCGCGAAGGTCGAACTTGTTAAACCTTAAACCCTCAAACGTCTCGGGTCTCTGCCGCATCTTCCACGCTTGTGCCGAAACGTGTCCGCTCGCGTTATATAGGGAAACCGTCGCCGGTTGTTCCAACACGCAGCGCTCGCAAACCCGGCGGCTTTGGCCGTGTTCGGTGGTATATTTGCGAAACACAAACACAAACGCAATAATTAAAACCTTTCAAATGTGATTCGTTTGAATCTCAACTACATATTTGTTATACTGCGATTCGCAAATCCCGACGGCCTAGGCCGTGACAGTGGCATACTTGCGAGAAAACAAATGCAATAATTAAAACCTTTCAAACGTGAATCGTTTGAATCTTAACTACATATTTGTTATACTGCGATCCGCAAATCCCGATGGTCTTTTTTAGATTGTGACGGTGGCATACTTGTGAGATCGCATTCAAATATATTCTCTTCATACAATTATTAAAAATATTTTTCAAATGTGAATCGTTTGAATTCAAACCACATAAAATGAATGAGATATGAAATAAATCACATATTCTATAAAATGGAGCAATACTTTTACAAAGAAACAGGCATTCCAAAATCGAACTAATATATCACAAGGACCAAAATTACTACAATAATTTTCGTTCACAAAATATTAAATAATAAAAATGCCAACTATCTATATGACAAACAACCTAAAGAAATTTCTAATACCTAGTATCACGTTTGTCTACAAATCTCAGTACGTGGTTCACATAAATGCTCAATCTTTTTTCTTTGATGTCACGGACCGTGGTCCGCAATTGTTTAAATAAAACCGCTTTTATAATCAAATATTTTCTTTCATTTATAATATTAACTAAACCAAAATGATTTTATTACTATGCAAATGAGTCCAACGAATACGCTCCTGTCTGGTCACCGGCACCACTGAGATGTCCCAGGGTGGATAGTAGGGTCCTAACCAAATGACGGTATTTTCTAGAGATGTTTTCTGTTATATGAAAAATATTATACAGTCGTAAAATAGTTGACGCGAGTTGAATTTTAAATTTTATCTACTACATTCAATTAATCTGCCAACTCCTGGCCGCGGCTAACAATGTGATGAATCCTATGGGGTGACCCGTCAAAAATACGTCGTGGTAAATAATATTAAATAATAAAAATTTCAGCGCCATGAATAAAGTCATTTGCCGTATGATGTTAGCGAAAATAGTTGTATAGCGCGGGTGGCAACGGCTGAGGTCGACAGATACGCTGTAACTATAAAAGGATCGCGGAATAAATTCTTGA
>JADDOH010011129.1:0-20521 GCA_016648135.1 Agrypnia vestita | reverse complement strand
ACAGATACCATAGACAGTAAAACCTGATTTTTTCACTGAAATTTTGTCTGTCACTGACAGCTACCATAGACACTAAAACCTGATTTTTTTCTCCTCAATGTTGATGAATTCATTATTTTAAGACCAGCCAAACTTAAAAACTTAAAGTTGACAGCATCACAATGTTATACAGTAACTGTCAAGAAACAAAAAAAGAAATATTGCTTACTTCAGAATACGGCCAATTATCAAATTCTATTCACTTTGTAACAGTAAGGAAAACAATTGTGTTTGTTGCAGAGCAAACACAATTGGCCGCGGGACGACAGTCATTGGCCGCGAAGCGGCCCCAATAGCAAAAATGGAAATTTGCCAGAAACAATTGGCCGCGCAGCGGCCATCGCTGGCCGCGGAGCGGCCGTCTTTGGCCGCGAGGCGGCCACAATAGCCGCCCGCAGGGCCTAGCAGTTCCTGCTAGTTCAAATAATTAATTTTATCCATCTTTTCAAGCTTAAAGACGGCTAACTTTTCTTCTACGAATGTGTGGGACCACCATCCATCACATGTTCGACAACATTTGTTACCCTCGTTGTCTCTCAGATATAGGGAGGTTAAACTCTTGTGTATTTTAGTTGCTGGTCTCCTTTAATGTGGCTCGAACCCCCGACTAGTAAGTCACTAGGCGAGTGTCTAAACCAACGCGCACGTAGTAAACACTTAATTAATTCACGGCAAAGAGAAAAGTTTATCCATAATGCAGTGTTTCCCAAACCATGGGTCGCGAGCGGATATTAGGTGGGTGGCAGTCGCAACACCGCGCAACACGTCTCGTCCGGGTCGTGTCGTGTTTATTATAGAAAAGTAGTGTCTGCAATTGTCACTCATTTAACACAGTAGAAAAATAACTTTTACGCCTACTTAATATTCTTAAAATTCATTCAAGACAACACACAGACTGAAATGACAATAAAAGCAAGTGAAGAGCTTATTGATTTATCAGAAGATACGTCGCCGAAAAATACTTTTAATCGCAAGAAATTAGCAAAATTCTGGCTTTCAGTTGCTGACACTTATCTCTGCTTGTCTGACGACGCGATGAAAGTCCTCCTCCCCTTCACTACCCTCATGTGAAGCGGAGTTTTCTGTCGTGGTTTCTTGGACGTATCGAATTCAATGTGAGGTCGACGCTACTGCTGTTATGACAAGAAATAGGCAACAAACGCATCCTTCCCATTAAAATATTACATATAAATATTTTTCGTAATCAAACTTTCGATTTGGACGTTTTTCTTTTTATCTTAATTGAACAGTCTTTCGCATGGCTACAACATGAATTGAGAAAATGTGAGGCAGGAGGTGGGCCCCGAAAACTGAAATTTTTTCGGTGGGTCGCGCTCCTGTCGACTTTGGGAACCGCTGTCGTAATGTATTCCGTTGTTTTCACAACGATCATCTCGCTCCCGCGTAATATAATACAATTAACAATTATAAATAACGTCTTGTAAAATAAATATTTGTCTAATCGACACGACATTTTTACTGCACTTCTTGACATTTCCAATTCACATAATTAGGAGTCGTAAAACGTTACGAGCTAATTCACTAAAATAATTTCGTATAATAAATGCTCGCTGACAATTTTATTAAAAATTTAAAAAGTTAACACGGAGCTTGAAATGTTTCGACAGCGAAATTGTGCGATTAACAATGTAATCGTTGTCGAAATGATTATTCATAATCTAACTGCGAATGATGCTAACCAATCAAAATGAAATAAAAGATAGATGGTAGGAATTTTGGAAGAAACTTATGAAAGCTACGGAAATGTAAATGAAAATTCCTTTGAGGTGTCTGAGCACAGTAATAGCGTAGATTTAATAAACATTTGTTAATAAAGAAACTAGATATTTTGGAAAACTTAGCGATTAATTGTAACAAAAATGTAATTAATACCTTCTTTATTATTGCAAAGGCAGCAATATCCAAAAATATATAATTTGATACCGGATAACTTTAAAAAAATGAGACCACACGCTCTAAAAAAACAATTAAATGGGTGGCTCATTGAAATCGGACGAGAACTATCCGAGAAAACCCTAAAATGAATTCCTGTGTAATTAAGTCCACGCCCACATACCCACCCGACTCTAATCTCCACCCCCACTCCTCACGACGTCCTTCAGCCTCATCTTTAGTTTTAGTAACATTACCGAAGATGATGCGTTAGCATCGAAAACGTTCTAATCGTTATAAATGAGTAGTGAAAGTAAAGAAAGTTATCATTTTTTAATAAGTATAATTCAAAATTTTGCATTGTAACCGAAGATCCTACAGCCACCCAACAGGATATCCGGTACAAATTCAAATTAAAAGTACTTACTATTTTGTTGGTTTTGTGTATTTCATTTAAATACTTGTATGCATTTAAAATAACTTATTTAGTTTGGCCCAATAGCGGTTTACTCTTTCCTAATTTGCAGATTTCAGACATTGCGAACACCGTGTTTTAGCAATTTAAAACGATGTGTAATCATGTATCCTGTCAATAATGGCTGAAATATAATTGTGCCCCAGTTATTCTTAAATTAAAAAATATATGTATTTAATATTGAAGTTACCAATAACATTTTAGTTGTTGTAATTTGCATAAATGACTCCACAGCTTAGCCGGCTGCACTTGTAATGAGGGGTTGGAGAATTTAGTATTATGAGGGGGGATCGATAGGGAAGTACTGTCAGCTTTACGGAGTGGAAAGCCATGATTAGATAGAAAGTTGACTTTTGATTTCAGATACTGAGCTGAGTGAGGATTCAAAAGGACATTACTAAGTAGAGATAAAGCATGAATGTTATGGTGTTTTCGAACTGTAGGACAATGGAGAAAACTTCGGAAAGTTGAGATGTGATGAAATTTTTTAAGGTTGAAGACGAAACGAATATGTTTGGAAGGCTTTCCAATTTGTTTTCGAGATGCTATACATTTTTATTAAGACCTTTTTTTATGTTCTTCTGTTATGATTCATTCATTCATTCACTTTTTTTTTTTTTTTTTGTGTTTTTCTATTTTTTTTTTGTTTGTTTTTCTGTTATGATTCTTTTATTTTTATTTTGTTTTTTTTTTTTTTATGTTCTTTTTTTTGTTTTTTTTTGTTCTTCTGTTATGATTCATTCATTCATTCACACATCACACATTCACATTCACATCACGGAGTTCAAGGCACCGACTTCCAGCCATCATTACCTGCAAGATGTGATACTTTTATGAATGTCTTTACATGAATATTGTTTTTAGCAATTAGAATGTGCAATGTAAAAAATGGCGTATAAATAAGAGTTTATTTATACGCCATTTTTTACATTGCACGCCCTTTATTTTGAAATGTTCTCCACTTGAATTTATCTCAAGGTGGATTGTCGGCTTTTGATATTTTTGCTTCTGCTAATCTTAGCTTTACTGAATTCAAATATGCCGAGACTCGAACCACTTGAATTCATTTATTAAATTCAACCTTATTCAAAAGGATTTCTTCGTCAGAGTGATTTCAAGCAGTCCGCCATAAAAAATAAATGGTGTATTCGGGAAGGCCACCTTAACGGAAGTACAAGGTGGCGCTGCTATAAAAGGAGAGGGCGCCGGCTCTCTCCCTCTCTCCTTTTAGCTGGTGTGTACTTAGCACAGGATCTTGTTAGAGTCGGTAGATACATTTTTATCTGTGAATATATTGAAGAAACTCGTGACCCATCCTTTTTATTTTCCATATACATAACAGATATTATCAAAATGGCTAGTCAAAATGGTTTCCCGTTAAACGTAAATAATACGAACCCTTGTTTTTCTTTACATCTTTATGTTTTTTATGTTTTTAATGTTTTTTACTCTGGTTTGAAAAAGTGCTCCTACTGTTTGAGTGTTCAAGGGAAAGGAGTGTTTTGTGAATGTGCGCAGTTGAAAAATAAGAACGAACTTTTAATAATAACAAATTTAATTTACATTGTAAAATTTTATAAAAATTCAGTATAAAATTTCCATGATTTGCAATAACACTAGGGGATCACATTTTAAAACTAGGGAATCAATATAACTAAGCAAGTGGTGATAATCACAGTTTAGTTTTCTGTATATTGAGCTTCGTATAATATTCATTTCATAAACTATAATACAACAATATAGTAAGTTACCAGTGCAATAACAACTATAACAACGTGAAATATTATGAATATAGCATTATTACGAATAATTTATCAAATTTACTTTCTGTGATGTTTTAATTGAAAATATAGATAATTTTAATCGTCGCAAAGACCTTCTTTCCGTAACATAGAAAATCAGAATATGTTGAAATTGATATTTTAGCTTCACTTTTATTGATATAAATGAAATTATTAATTCGAATTGTATAAAAATATTTTGTAGATAAATATCTAACAATACAATGAATTGCTTGTATAATTATTTTAAGAAAATGTCCTATATTATTAATCTTAATACTAAATAATGCAAGATGTAAATAGTGTATTTTCAATTAAACATCTAGACCCTTCCTTCTTGAAATTAAATACTTTTTTTACACATAGGTGTACAGAATTATGTTCTGTTGAACACAAAATAATCTGTCACTTAAAACTGTACCAAAAACATGCAAAATTCTAAAACTAAAAGTGACATTTTTAAAAATATTTTTTTGTAGGTGATGATGAGTTTAATTATTGAAATAATTTTGAGTTTCTACGTACTTTTTAATAATTTGCAGTTGTTCTTTTAAAAATAATCAAAAGTATTTTTTATTAACCTCAAGGTATTAAAAAACGCACAAACACATTTCAAACTATCAATTTGATTGATAGACTATTTAGATTTCATGTTTATGCTTAAAGTGCTTAAACACGCACCCAATATTAAATTGATAAGACATTCCCATCATGCGTAGAGTGTACACTCACTACAAAAAAGAAGCCATTATATTTTACGATTGAAAATTTCTGATGCATAAAATAAAATAACAGTGCATTTAGAAATAATTTTTAAGCAGTATATAGTAGCAATTTGAGAAGTAAGTATTTACAAGAGTTAATATAAAAATTCCGCCTAAAATAAACTAAAAAACATTCAGAATAATTAATAAATAAATTACACATACGTAAATAATCTTTGATCAATATATGTATATTACTTCGCGCAATTGGGCAAAACTGCTAGGGTACCTAAAAGCTAAGAGATTTATTTATTTTGTAAGTATTGGTAGGTAGATTTAAGAATAAATATAATATTTGCATTAAAAATAATAAATGCACGACATATACATACAAACGTACTAACTTACATTATTATTATAACTGTTTTTTGTACAATTTGTAAACAAAATAAAACATGTCATGGTACACAACTTCTAATCTTATTCTCTATTAAGTACTTTATATTTTTATTTACAAAAATGGTAATTGGGTAATGTTTGAGTTATATTACATTTAAAAAATATGTATATGCATTCTTAATTTAGTGGCAATCATTTTCGAAATAAATGTAGAAAGATTTTTTTTATCTGAAAATTGATTTTTGTTTATTTATTGTACTGACCCTGTTGACTTCAAACACGTCTGCAATGGCCGTAGATAATTCAAATGATTTACAATCTGCAGATTCATTTCAGACTTAATTCATTAATTAAAACTATAATTGTTAGACATAAAATTATGCCCTGCAGGCATAATATAACTAGTATGATAGATAGATAGTACGTCACTGTTATTGGCTCTGAATGACACATTGTTAAAAAGAGAAAACATTTAATATTATTAATAATTATTGACAACTTTGATCTGTGAAATTATTATGTATAATTTAATATTATCTTTAAAGATAATATCAACTGTTTAAAATTTATGTTAATAAACAAGGAAAATTCAGAATTTAATCACTGCTTCATGAATTTTTTTTATTAATATACAAAATGGCACTACTTCAAATTATAAAACAACAAATTCGCCAACCATATTAAAAAATAAATATTACGGAGTCCATTCTCCATATTACTTTAAAGTGAGCGAATTTTTTTTCGACAATACTTGTTTTGGAAACATTTTTGAATACCTAATAACAGTGGATATAAATAGCTTAAAATGTAATATCTAGCTTTTAATTAATTTTTTACATAAGTAGGTACTTCACGTCCGCAGGATTTTACTATCAATAATATGCTCAATTAAGTATTGTAGTCACCCTTGAATCAAATAAAATTCTTGTTTAATTTTGCATTAATATGATTTTAAAATTCGGTAGTAGGAATTCACCAATTTATGGAATTAGACAAATTGATCAAATAAATCGGTGAGTGAATTTTAAACCATAGTTTTTCTAACAAGAAGTCATGATATGAAGTGAATTATAGACATCATCGTAATATTAGATATTGTACTTTCTTAAGAATATATATTTAATCAGACAAGTGCAACGCCTATTTCTATATGGCCTTTGATAAAGCTATCGTAAAAGTAATGATCGCTAATCATTTAAATTTTTTCAGCTAACGTATGCGATGATGGTTTTTCAACACAATTATATTGTTAAATTTGCACAATAATACCATGGTGTCCGTAAAGATATCTCGAGGTCTTTGAAGATGCAAATAGCACTAATATAATTACACTAATTTTCAGTGTTTCCAGTCTTTTATGTACATCAAACAAGTTATCCATTTGGCCAAATCTACTGTGTAGCTGTCAGGCTTTTCGGAGATTTTTGCACCCCTGTCAGGCTTCATCTGTCTGACATCGACCCTTCGAAGTTGGGGTTGGAGGTTGAGTATTGGGGGGCCTTGGGGCCGAACTGGTAGACCAGTCTGGCGGTGGGGACCGACACGAGGACGCCCTGCTTGTAGTGGTATCTCATCGCTCTGCTGAACTTCTCGAAGGACATTTTCTTGTTGTTCTTCTTACCCCCCCAGAGCTGGGCCACCTCGTTGGCCTTGACGAATCTGCGGACAATGAAAAATCCAATTAATTTTATGGATGTGAGCTCCAAACATAGGATACAGAAATCAAAGCCACCGTCGTCGAAAAGCCGATATCGAAAATACCGTAGTGACAAACAATAGTGACGAAAGTAATCGCTCTTCTTCAAAATGCAGCATGAATTAAAGCGATCTTGTAGTGCCGTTAGAATGATTGAGAATATTTGAATACAAATAATACTAAATCAAAAGACATTACTAAATGTGATGATTAAAATAACACGATTATTAATCACCTCAGAAGATAATCTATTCACAACTTCTAATTTACATATTCAACACCGTTTTAGAAATACATACAAATTCAACCGTCGTAAATAATAGACGCTGCATAATATATCCATTGATTGCCTATAAACAGCATTTTCTAGGAAATACCTGGGTTAATAGAGATATTACAGGTTTTCTCGAGATATTATTAAAAGGGATTTCCTTTAAATAATATTCAGCATGAGGAAGACCGAGAAAAATCGTAAATATGTTGAATATTTCCTCAAATTTCGATGGCAGACGATTGCTATGACAAATGACAAGTGCTACTGGCGCACCTCCTTCTTTTTCAAATTGCCTGCGAGCTGTGAGGGAGGCCTTTCTTTAATAATGGCTAAGAAAGGCTTTAGCTATGGTTTAATTAAGGCCTCTCTGTTTTCTTTCCACACTATTCCCGATTCTGTGCAGCTCTCCACCAATACAAGCCATCCTTAATAGCGTCTGTCCAGCACATCTGTGGGTACTTCTCCTTAGCCATGGACGCAGGAATTCTCCATTCCAACATTTATCTGTCAGTCTGTCCACGTCTCCGGCGCAATCCCACATTTGCTTGGCACGGCTCGCAGTACGGCGGCATGGATTGTTTCCTCACCCACTTGTTGGTTTTTCTGTCGCCCAGGGGAATGCCCAGTATTGCTTTTTCCGTGGTTCTTTGCACAGTTGCCAGTTTTTACAGTTTACTGCGTAATACAGTGTAATGTCCATGTTTGGGCTCAAATGATTTGTGTTTTCTGTAATGATGATTGTATTTAATTTTTGTATACCGGGATCAATAGATGACACAAAAATAATGCCAAACAGGCGACTGGGTATGGGGCCGAATTGGGGGCACTCTGTTTTGTTTTGTTTTGTTTTCTCCACTTGTTTTGAGGTGTATATGGGTCTTAGCTAAACTATGGAGTCTTCATAGATTTCATTGAAAATTATATTTAATTAAATTTAACATTCTTTGCTTGATACAATATATTTATGCTTATTTCAATGATTCTGTATGATTTTAATTATTGAAAATTGCCTACGTTTTTTCATATGCATTTTTCAGTGATTTTGAGATGCTTAATTTTACGGTTTACATTATTTAAATAATTTCAAAATCTGTTTGTTATACGACTATTTATGATAGATATTCGGAAAAAAAATATATTCACTAAAACTTTCATTACCCATTTTTTAAAAGTTTCAAAAGATAAATCTATCTTTCGAAAAAATAAAGTTACCGCTGGGACTTACTATTGCCGGTAGATTGCTTTATCGTTAAACTTTAACGACGGATTATTCTATTACATGTTATCTTTAAAAGCAAAATTCTACTGATATAAATTTTCCTCAATTGCAACAATATATGTTTTCCAAAGGGAGATTTGTTCTTGGCACTTTCGAAGTGATAAATCTAATTTGTTTTTATCGTAATATAATTCAACCGGTATCATCAATGTTTTGTCACCTCTAAAATCAATAAATTATAGTCGCTTCGTACTGTGGAAAAATAGCGGATATTCTAAAAAACTAGAAAGCGAATTTTGTGGTCCAAAGTGTACCTATATTAGAACGCGAGTAAAAAATGTTTTAATGTTTATACGATAGTGTTATTTTTGGTGTTAACTCTTTCACCGACATTGTGTAAATATATAATATGTATTTACACAATGTATACAAATATTATTTGTTTCTCCCACGTATTTTAAAGTAGATTTTAAGCGGTAAGTCGCTTGCATAGCGAAGAAATGGTCGTGAGTTCGAATATCGTTCCGGGAAACCATAAAGTTATTTTTCACAACATAAAAGACAAGTCAGATAAAGGACAGAGAATATTTGGGTGTTGTTCCATAACTATGTTTCCATAACACAACACAACATTCCATAACACAAAAATTTAAAATAATAATTTATAGTCAGATTCGTAAATGATTACTCACAATATTTTTGAGTACCTATGTTAAAATTTCTGCAAGAAAAAAAAAGGGATCGTTTTTAATCAATATATATAATAGGTGTCACAGCGACGAAGCTTTTTATATGCGAAACTCATTATGGAAGTCTTTTAGTCCTGTCATATGACTGACTTGAGTGATCACTTTAGCCAGCCACATTACATGGGTCGTAAGTCCTGTAAACATCCAAAAGACTTCCGTGTAAATAGCTTTCATTTCCATACAAAAAGATTTATCTCTGAGATATTTACAATACGTCTGAATGCATATTATTCATTTAAAAAGAGTTTTATAAGCTCAAATATTTACAAAGTATTTTTAATACCACAAGAAATTTGCCAACAAAGGATCTTAAAATAATGCAGTATTAGTTTAAGAACCTTTATGTTATTGCAAGTTAAGACACGTATTTTTTTTTTTGTGATTTTTTTTATTCAATCAATTTTCTCAGTAGTGCCACACTGCGCAATGAAATTCTCAATCAATAAATTGTATAGTATATATTACAGTTTCAGTTGAATGTGGCTTGACACATTTTGCAGAACATCAAGTTGATGCAAAGTTAAATATTTGTATCTTATATTTTAGTTGCATTAAGATTTATTACAGTCGGAAAAAAAATTAGGTGGCTCCATCACATTAATATTTAAAGGCTTGAATTTTCCGGGATTTTATTCAAATGAAAAATGATAATAGATAATACGGTAGCAACATATTATAATAATCATATCTTATCAGCTCGCCATAACCTATCCTAATGTTATCTAAACACCAGAATAGATTACAGTTATATTCCGCGTTTTCCTCATTCAGATATGTAGGTATTGCGGGTGTAATTTGTTGACACGGCAGTGCCAATAAGTGGAATAATCGTAGACTTTGGAATCGTGGTACGAGAGTATATATATATATATATATATATATATATAACATTGAACCTTAGGGAGGTTGTACGCAGATAAAACATGTTTATATCATGCTCGATCATTCGTTGTTTATTGAATTATGCATGGAGAGCAGGCTGACCAACTGAAGCGTCCGACGCTCGGTCATCCGCGCAACGCCGGAACAAACATCGTTGAATATTGCCCGCCCAACATAACTTGGCGTGCGGCAGGATTGGAACTAAAACCCGCCCCGCCCGCACCCGGCGGCAACCCCTCGCCTTGTCATCCATTACAATTTTGTATTTGCTCGGGAGCTGTGACATCTTGATTACCAATATACACTGAATTATTATGTCCAAAACAACCAAAACAGTCCGGGGTGGTGCAAGAACAATTGCCAATGAAGTATCAAAGTTTTGCGAAGCTGAAAAAGCAAATAATGGACCGATATTACCGTCTGACAGTTTGACAGATAGAACGGCCGCCATTACTGCATGGTTTCTTTAGTGGTGCCCGACCAAATTTCTGTATCTAATACGACACCGGTCACCGGACATTCTGTACAAAGCAAGAAAATGGACCGATATTACCGTCTGACAGTTTGACAGATAGAGCGGCCGCCGCGGAGCGCGCTGTTACCCGACCAAATTTATATCGAAGGCTCTGACACTGGTCACCGGACATTCAGTACATTATGCATTGTGTAATAAATTTACAACATGGCAACTTCTGTTTCGCGACAGGGACGCCCTCCCTCGCACGCCAAGTTATAGTGGTGGCACTCTAGAAACATGTATTCTCAAACATAAATTTGATTTTTTTGTAAATCAATGTTATTCCGTGCGTATCGTAATTATTGGGAATTACATACAATATACAGGGTTTCTCGTAGCTAGTAGCAAAATCTTCGGGGAAGTCTTCCTCATTAAATTTTGATTAGAAAAAATCGGATATTTATCAATTAAATTGTAAAGATTCTAACTATTTTTACATAGGCCAAACTTCAAGAAATTTTGAAATTATAGCTAGACCGCATTCAAAAGAATGTGCGCAAAAAATATGTGTGTTGTAACGATGCAAAAAATGAACACAAAATAAATTTTTCTAGTAAGTGAGTAACCTTTTTTAAACTAAAAAATGTATATTTATTTGTAATATCATATTGAGGCTTGTAATACGGGATTTCCAGGCAACTTTCCCCCGCTTTCTTCTTACCGGACAAAGCTAGGGAATGGTCTTTTGATTGTGGTCGACCTATAGTCAAGAAGCATTTAAGATATCTAAACAATAATAATTATTAAGAATTTGAGAATGATGTAATATAATCTAATCGCCCTTTTTATTAAAATATGTATATACTTATGCATGTTTGTACTAAACCAGGTCGAAGATACTTGTAATTGGGATAATATGCAGAATTTTAATTAATAATGTATTATTCTTTATTTTATCAATTGATTTTGCAACTTTGTAGATTGACATTTAAAAAAAATTGATTTTATTATTTGTATGTATCTACTTATATTTTATTAATTACACCTACAAGCTTCGGAAAAACCTTTTCACACATTTTTTCACAAAGGTTTTTCCGAAACATGTAGGTGTAATTAATAAAATATAAGTAGATACATACAAATAATAAAATCAATTTTTTATTATTCTTTATGTATCATGTACCCATTATTCTGTTAGTGTCTCTAATAAAATAAAATAAATACCGGTTTCAAAATTATTCATACCATTACTAGGGGATTTCACTTGGATAACCTAAAAATGTTAGAAATGATCATTATTTGGTTCTCACGTTCATGTGTTTTTTTTCCTCGTGTAAAACGACATTCGTAAGCGTGCCCACGAATAACCCGGTACATTTTTATGGCTACAAGACAGGCCATAGCCAATGTTAATCATGGTCTTATCTTGTATCTATGCATCTTAGGTCACGCAATATACAAACAGCATCCCAATAAAAACATCAAGATACGTCCGCGATGGATTTAAATCAATCTACAACCACGTTTCCACAGTACGGATCTTTATTTCAAGATACATAATTTATTTCGCAATATTTTTCGGAATACATTTCTAACCAGCGGCGTAACTGCGGTGCATTGGAGCTCTAAACAGGGGGCCCAAAAGATTCATAAAATAATACCCAATAATTAAAATCCATCATTTATGACTGCTTGTATTACACACATCTACATATACAAGTATCTAGTAGCTGGTAGTAGCAGAGGAGTATTCTTCATTCAGTTTTATATGAATATTCTTTAGATAAGTATTTTTTATTTAATATATTCGTTACATAAATATTCAATACAAAATATTATTTACACTTTAGGTGAAATGTCGAAAGACAAACTTATTTGAAATATTAAAAATTCATTCGTTTTAATACAAGTTAAATAAAATGACATAAACCAAACCAGTAAAATAATAATTTTATATTGGAGCTGAATCGAAGCGAATGAATTTTTATCTTTTGATGTAAATTACTTGATAGTCTAACGTTTTACAAAAGATAAGCCGGAACTACAGAAAAAAATGCAAACTATGATGTCGCTTAGTTCGTGTAACTTGTCGACATTTCTTCTGATTCTTAAAATAGTGTTGTGAAAATTGAATATGATCTGTGTGCAATTATTGGTGTACACTTTATATTTGACGATATACTTTTATAATAATATAATTGTGATCAAATTCATAAGTGTTGATTGAATTATGTACTAAATATTCCATTCTACCTTTTTACACTCCTACAAGCAATTTAGCATAGCATAGCATAGGAAATTTAACTCATTTATTAACCATTGATAGAGAACTAATGTATGGAAGTGAAGCCTGGAGCTGGCAGAAGAGGAACGAAAGTAGATTGAATGCAGAGGAGATGAGATTCCTTAGACGTATGTGTGGCAAATCCATGTATGATAGAGTAAAGAATAAAGATATTAGGAATGAATGTAAAGCTGATCGTAGCATTATATATATAATAAAAATAGGGTCGCTCAGGTGGTTTGGGCATGTTGAGCGAATGAATGAGGAAAGAATGGTAAGAAAGATATATAATGCAAGTGTTGGCGGCGCCAGAAAGAGAGGACGACCACGGAAGACGTGGCACGTCCTGTTAGAAGCCTCAACAACCGTCGAGCATGCGAATATGTATGAATGTAGATGAAGCGAAAGTCCTCTCTGCCTACCCCCATGGCGAGACGGTAAGTTAGTTAGTTAGTTAGATAGAGAACTGTCATTCACGGAAATTCTACACACACTACAGACACTGTTTCTAATCTTATTTTTTGTAGAAATAAGTATCTTATTTTTAAAACATAATGATAGTAATGTTCTAAAAACACCACATAAATACATAAACACGCATAGCCGTTATCTGAAAGTCCCACATGTAAGTACAATGTACATGTTTGGGATTTCCGTCATCTGCAACGAGGTAAATATAGGCGATGTATCTGAGAACGAGGCAAAATGGTTCATTTAAATAATATGTACTAGAATTTCTGTAAAGGAATTACCTTATCAAATATCAAAGATTTAAAGGTTTAAATTACAACGGATATTTTATACGAACCGTACGGATGTGACGAGATTCGATTCTCGACGTTCCGATGGAGCCGTATCACAGAGGCATCTGGAGAGTGCCCTGTCGCCGCGGGGGCAAGGACGTATTTCTTGCGCGGTCGCAGATTATAAGCACCGTTTTGCTTTTTTCTACGCCAGGGGTCGTTAGTCGTGACCTCGGGCTTATAATATAAATGTGAATTAGGATGTTTATACATTTCAATTGATTCTCTTACCAATCTAGATATATGGTACGGTTCTGCAGACAGGATTTTCGTTTTATCAAATCTGATGAATGAAAGAGATTTCATTTGAATTCGTATTCGCGTATTGCCGATTTATAATATAATCTTTCTAATAATAATAAATGTATTTTATTGGAGCTTATTAAATTTTTATAAAATGGATGATAAACACGGCATACGGCAGAATATCCCAGAAAACTAACCAGAAGATTCAGAACCTGAGGACACTGGTATTCCTAAGTTTCTGCTGCGGTCGAAGCATTTCAAAAATGTCGCGTTTCTTTCTTCGCTCCAAATTTCGTTTCCATCCTTGGCTTAAATTATTCCCTTTAGGATCTTATGTTCGCTTAACTAAACCAACTAATAAAGGATTACTTATACTGAATACCCGGCATTCGACCTAAACGTGACATCGCGTACCAGTCACCTATATAAGTTGCCTGCACAGAACGCATATTATCGATGCATTGAAGGTCAAACAATAGTTCTTACAGAGGAATCCCCAACAGCACACACATGCTGGCAAGCCGCTAATTTATTCTATTACAGACAGGAAAATATTTACTTTAATAGGTAGTCACTACCGTGAATCACCCAATCGGAGGTCGATCCTAGGCACGCTGCATGCGAAGTTCTGAAACAGTTGTATGAAGCTAAGTGCTTTGATCTCTGATCAAATTACATATTTAAATAAGTTTACCTGTACGAGCCGCACCGGGTTATTTATAGACATAATTCATTACGTAATCTGTTTTTCCGCATAAATAATGGGGAATTCTTCAAATCTGTCTCATTCTGACGTAAGCTGCATTTAAATTGCCAATTGCATCTCAGGATAGTGCAGAATTGTAGACAGTCTGGAGAAACAAGAACGAAGAACGAGAGAGCGATCTTTGACAAGGTTAAGGTTGGCAAATGGTACTCAAAATGAGGAAATAGCCCTACTTCTACAGTTGGAATTATATTGTCCTCATTACGTCTTAAATGGACGTAGTTATAGTACAGAATTTGGTACATCGCACACGAATTTTTATGAAATTTTCATACAAATGTCATTTTTTACCGTAATAAAGTGAAAAGATTCCTGATTTCGGACACGTAATATACTCGTAATATGACTCATACATTTTATTTTATTCAAAACAACATGTTATTGTAAAAATGTTACCAAACTATTATATCTTTGATCTCGTTATCTCCGAAACAACTAGGAATTTTGACAAGTTTGGAGTATAGATTTAAGGAAAAAATTATTGTCAGAATATTGGGAAAATACTTATGCACGCGGGTTAGAAGTTATACTTCTTTGGCGTACATAAAATACTACGCGTCGTTCTCTATACCACTGATCATTATTATATTATGAGAAATACATCAGAAAATAGAAAATAAACAATAAAAAAGCGCCCGGAGCATATACAATGTTCACAGCACCGTTTTCAATAACTTGATGTGTCTTCACTTATAAAACGATGCAATTCTTATAACATTTACATTTTGTTGCATCAAAAAATGTCAATCTCAACGAGCTTAAAGAAAATGTCAGACAAAGAAAAAATGACGCTATAGAAGCATACCAAATAACCACCAGAGAAAGAGAATGTCAGAGTAAATCGCAGAGCAGCCTTAATACAGCATCCTAAATTAACCCCACGTATCTTCCGGTTCCAGGATCGAATTCTCAAACGTTTTCCAAGTATCCTTGTCTGATTCGAGTCCCTCCAGTTTTGCACTTGCAATCTATCTGCATCTTCATTCACATCATCCACCCATTTCATTCTTGCACGTCGAGTTTCCTCTTTGACCTTTTTAAATTAGCAATATTGCTATTTTGGCGATAGTACCAATACTCAAATATGTATATTAATTTTAATAATAATATATAGGTGAGGGGAGTGTGAAGTATAGGGGATTTATAAAAAATCATCATTTAAAACCCAAGATGGAAAGTGAAATTGAAAAGAATACGTCGCAATATCACTTTTCAACACCCAACAGTTGTACAGTAATGGCATATAATTTTTTTTAAGATAAAATAGGTACATCAGTATTTTGTTACACATACATGGATTGTTATGTTTATTTGATGTCGAAGCGTGGTGGATGTCAAAGATCACGTAAAGCAGTCAGTACGTTCCGGAGTTTAATCTGAAATATAAGTTTTTGATGAATATTACATACAATAAGTATTTATGTTACTTTCTTAATGTTAATATTAGGTACGAATTTTTTCATCCGAAAAGATCAAATATCAAATTAAAGCCGACAGTTTCGTCAAAATGATGGATAATTAACATTACTGCCAATATAATTATTTTTAAATTTATTCGCAAAGCGGTACGCCATTGCATACATATGTATATTTATACATTTCCGCAGCATTTATGTATAATTTACCCTCGTTATGGTGTTTTATATACAGCAGGAAATTGCTTGAAATTGAAGGTTGCTAGACCCCGGGGTCTGTTGTGTGACGTGTAGCTGACAGTGTTAAGTTAAGCATTGACTTGCCGTGTCGAAAGTCATGTCGTCGCGACTCGCCGTCGAGCGTCGACCTCAGCTCCGATGATGGAAACCCCAATAATATCTGAAACGAACCCCCAATGGGATTCGGACACGCGGCCGAATAGCCCAGAAAACTCTGCACAGAGAAACTTGAATGGCCTTTTATCTAAATATAGTAATTTCGTTATCTGTCCGTCTGTCTATCTGTCCGTCTATCCGTAACTTCGTGTAACGTACGTAATTTCGTTCGAATTCTCGGCTAAATTAAACTGCTGGAGAAGGGAGCTTGAACTAGTAATGTTGCCACCACGGCATGTGCGTGACTCGTCATAAATACACTACTTATAGGAAAGACGCGAATCAATGTCCCGTCATTTTTGAAGGGTTAAAACAGCTAGTATTTATATATTTGCTTTAACTATACTGTACTATAGTATTTATATACTGTTAACGAATTTTTATACTGCTACGCACAACTCTTAAAGAATTTAAAAAAATGATGCAAAAAAATCTTATAAAAAATACAATAACAAACTCTTTGTATTTAGAACGCAATACCTACTCTTTTTTTTTTATTCCGGTCAAGACAACAACTCTAGTAGTGTATTTGGCCTCCCCGATTGCTTGTTTGTGACGTTCGCATGTTTTTGGGTGTCGCTCGCCGTACCGCTGCGGAGAATTTAGCTCCGAGATACGTAATCACGGCTTCTAGGAAATCCCAAAAGATACAGCGTGCAATTACCACACCGCGCACGCACCGATAAATGAATGGAATATCTCGGTTAATGTAAATTCATTTTTATAGCTGTCGTACTAATGACTGATAGCCGGCAGCACAGTAATGCAAGCGAACGCAGCCTGTGTGTGAATTATTGCCAGTTTCCCGGAAATATCGTGCGTAGGTACTATTAATTAATAACTCTAAATATAATAGCTTTTTTGATGAGTATCATGCGGGTCTCTTCGTTAATAATTGTTTTTAATCATTGTGTTTGAGTGGTATTTCTTACATTAATTTCACGTTTAGATTAAATACGTTACGCCGATTATGATCTATGGTTATTATTAATTATTATATTATAATCAGCCGGTATACCGTACTCAGTTTTAAGGGACGGAATCAAATATCCAAATATGTTATTTGATCGATTTTTTTAATCGGAATGTATGATTTGAAGTGTACTTCACTAGCAATAATAGTGTTACGGAAGGACCTTTTCAGGTACCTTATTACCCTCCTAAATCATTTTAATTGTATGTTGCATTTACATAGCATTATTCTATCCAAAGTTATCGGTCGCGCAAGCTATCGCCAGACGTCTTCAGTTACGATTTGGCACAAAACTAGTTTAATGCTGCGCTTGACTCAACATTTTGTTTTATATTAAATATCCAGTTAACGACTGTTTACGGTCTCTGATCAGTAAACTTACTAAAGTTAATAACTAATTTTAATTATAATATATAATAGTTTAGATCGCAGTTTACGAATATTATAGTCAAAATCTCCGTGACCAATGTTATCATAAATTTCCAAATTGTCATGTTTGACTTATGCAATCTTTTTAATTAGATACAGAATGAAACTAATGAGAGCGAAGGAAAAAAACTACCACAAAAGTTAATAATTCCTTAAAAATTTAGGGTACTTAAAAACGACTACCTTGTTAACTTAATTCGAACCTTCGAATTAAAAACCTACCAATTATTTTCAGCAATATTTTTATATGTATGATTTGAGAGCACAATGACTGTATTTTGTCAGAGGGATAATTATTAATTAATATAAATTATACAAGTCTTGCAAGGCCCAAGCTATTTGTATGGGAGACGTGTATGAAAGTCTCATCTTATAAAGACTTGTACGTTTCCCATGTAAATAGTTCTCGTCGTCTATAGTTAGCTCATCTAACTTCTACAGTTTATCCTAATTAATAATTATTTTTAATAGCGACAACATTCTTAGATGTGTGAGGTCTAGTTTTAATCAAACCTAACCAAATCTAATGAAATTGTTCCTAATGTATATTATAGATGTCTCACAGAGACGAAATTGTATTTTTTCAAGGGAGAGTAGGTATAGAAGTCTTTTTTGAGTGGCCATAGGACTTACGACCTATCGTACGTTTGGCTTAGGTGATCACTTTACACATATGTAACGTTCGCCTTTTCCACCCATGATAGAATACCATGTCTATTAATTTTTTGGAAGTTGTATATATATTAAATTTTTGCGCCACGTTTCACATGTGAGTTCTAACGACCCCTTAGCGGGGGGCCCCCTAACTAAGCTCTGTGAGACATCTATAATATACATTAATTGATTATTGATGTCCCTGTGACAAACATTCCAGTTCTGTTCTGAAAAATTTGGACATACTCAAAGTATTCTGAAATTGTTCTTATTGGGTTAGTTCGTTAGGTGAAGCGAATTCAAATTCATTTTATTGTGAGAATCCAGAATCCAGAATCCAGAAAAGAATCCCGGATGCGATAGTTTATCAATCTATCGCATCCGGGCTCTAAAAATATTTATCACCCACTAGTCGGAATGTTATAATTTCACGAAACATGAAATCGAATTACACATTGATTACTGTTTTGAACGTTAACTGGTTTGTGATGGTTAGTTTATCCAATGACTAGTTAATGTATAATTATTTAGTTATTGTGTATTCCTTATGTAGGTGCACGGTTATTAGCTTGTAATATAATAGTAATAAAGACAAATCAATATCGGCATTCTTTGAATGATTTACGATGAGAGAGAAAAATCATTTTTGATAATACACTCCGTATACGCTAAAAAAACAAGTTGATCAGGTTTTTTTAAATGTTTATTGACGTCTTGTGAAGCACTAAATCTCATCTTAAATCATAAATTCACCTTGTGTAACTCAAAAATATATTTTTCCGCTCATTATTCATGCCTCATATAACTAATTCAATGGATGTTGAAATAATTAAATAATTATATTATTAGTGTCAGCCATTTCTCGCCAATGGATACTGACTATGGATTCTGACTGAAAGTCGCGGATAACAATATCGGAAAAGACTCTCTTAGACCAAATATAGAAAAATGAAATAAATAAAATCCATCCCTCAGAACCCTCCTGCCTATTGCATGCACGTGCACAACCGGTGGATGAGTGTCAGACTCCTCAGCCACGCTCGGACAACACAATCAATAAAACATGGCATCTTCGTAACGAAGGACTTCCAAAGAAGATATCGGTTGCTGTGATTAAGTTAAAAATAACCTTATGAGTAAGTAATCCTTAGGTGTAACTAAAATAAAAAACCTAACCAAAGGATTAAGTAGATTAAAGAGTGGCTTGTTGGTGTAGTGGTCGTGACGCTCACCAAGTGATCTGGTGGTCGGTGGTTCGAGCCCCATTTTAGGACACCAGCAATTAGTCCTATTTTCATAGCACAAGCGTTTTGCTTAGTTTGGAAATAATAAGAATATTGACGCGACACGTATAGGTACCATGTTCGTACCGAGGAAAATAAAGCGAGGAGACTACAGTGGGCAGAAAATGTATCGAGAGTAGAATAGTCCCACCTTTCAAGCCAACAGGTTGAGTGCCTAGGAGAAGATCGAGACGAAAGCGTTGGTGAGGAAATATTTCAGAATATCTGCAACAGGTAACAGGTAGGTAAAAAAGGCCAGCTAGTACTGGGCTACGGGTAGGCGAGGCAAACTGTGTGAAGAAGGACTATAGTAGCAATGTCAAGGTATGGGTGGCACTCTGTAGTAAGGCCGTAAAAAAATAAAACAAACAAATACTCCCAAAACAACAATCCTCACAATCTTTGACAAACGTAAAAAGAAAAAGGTATATTTATTTTGAGCATGGCATGTTTCAATCGCAGAGTATGTGGATGGGTGAGATATTCGCACAACTACCAAAGTAACTAATTTCTACGACTCACGTTTGTTGATTTGGCCTTGTGTATGTACTCGTAACTTGTTACAATGTGTAAAAATGTTGTTATGGAAATGACGTGCTGTGTGTATAAAACTATGTAAATGGAAATACTGAATCATTCGTTAAAAAGATATAATATAAAGTAATGGAAACAATATACAAAAAAAATTAATCAAAATCTAATTG
>JADDOH010011128.1:0-21831 GCA_016648135.1 Agrypnia vestita | reverse complement strand
TTTCATTCAAGTGAACTATTTACTTTCAATCGTTCATTTGTACATCAAACACATGACCGTGTGAAAGAGGGGGGGGACTTTTGATTTCAATCGTTCTATACTTTCACAACGTATGTAAAATTAACCAAAGTAACTGAATTGCAATATTAATTAACCGAATTATAATAGCTTCCTTATATTTTATACCGAATATAGGAATTATTCATTCGTTCGGAATGGTGAACAGTTTGTTCATGAACGCCCCATCCTTAGTGTTGTAAGAACGATTGGTTCAATATTGATTAATCCCTTGCCTTGATCTAGTCTGAGTCGTCGTATAAAAAAGTAACCCATAAAAGTTTTTACTATAGTCCCTTTCTTTGTAAAATATAATAATAATTAAAGACGAATTAAAACATATAACATAACACTAAACTTACAGAAATTTAATATATTTCTAAAATGTCAGATGTTTTGAGATGCCAATATTTTGATAGGTTCAATTATCATCAATATCGTACCTTATGAATTTCCAGCGTCAAATGATTTAGTCAGAATCAGATTTGAGTAATGTAGAATTCTTCAAAACTGAGCAGAAATCTAAAAGAAATAAATTATTATTTGATTTTTTCCCAAAAAAAACAATTTTGCTGTCATCTGTGAACCAATTGTTTTGTAAATTTTCGAAATTCGTAGTGATGTACCTATTATACCGACGGAGTAATTCAAATTTAGAAAATATTCCGCGACGTTATCGGGCCGCCGCGCCGCGCCGTTGCTAATCAAACTTTTCTAATGATTCCATTTTGAAAAAACCAATAAAATTTCTAAAAATCTATAATTTATACTATAATTATTAATTTTTTTTAACGAAAATTTGATAGATCTTCTTGATCGTCGCCACGAGTCTGCTTACCGAGATTCAAGTCGATTGGATCACGGGAAAGGGTCAAAAATCGATCCAAAGTTTTTGTTGACGGCAAGCAAGCAGACGCCACGAGTTAATATAAAGGGAGTAAAAATTAAGGAAAAGCTTTTCCTTTGACCTTTACCTGGATCTGAAGAGAGTTATTTCTATTTGGTTACAATAATTTACAATGAGTAGAAAATTAAAGGCTAAATAACAGAGACAGCTTTCCTTTCAACACTATGTGTGTATATTGCTTCTGTTCACAATTACAAAGTGCCGATGGGCGCCAGGTGTTGCCTTACACAAATAATATAATTGGGGCAACATTCGCTAGATGTCGGCCTGACAATAAATTTCAAAACGTCCGTATATCTGTCTATATGTGTGATGTACCTATCTATGGATATTCTCGGTAGATAATATTGGCGTATCCAGTGGCGGTGCGATATGGGGGAGGGGGGTTATCGAAAATATACAGTTCTAGAAGGAGTTTCTAGAAGTTTCGTGAATTTTTCATATGCTTCTCAAGGGGTTCTCGAAGTTTTAGTTTTCTAGCCGTACGACGCCGACTATATCAAGTAGTAATGTAGATATAATACTCACAGAAGAGATTGCTTGTGGCAAGAGACATGACGTTCCATAGCAAAGTGTAGCGAGTAAAGTTTTTCTGAAATTTATGTTTTATTTCGGAATAGTGGAAGGAAAAGAAATGAGTTTCGAAACCGGAACTTATTAAAATTTATACAAACAAAATATGTGGGGTACAAAAGCAAAATCCAAAATAAAATTGAATGCAGTCATCGAAGATTACTAATTTATAATGTACTGAATTCGAGGTTTTTTAAGAAACATAGCCTATAAATTTATAGGAAACATGATTTTGGAAAGGATAGATACATTAAACAAAAATTCAGTTCGTTTTAAATAAGTAGTCGTCGGTGAAAGCATTAAAAAAAAGATTTTTTTTTGGATATTGCTGCTTTTGTTTTTATACCCCACATACGATGAAATTTCAAATATTTAAATAACGCGAATGATGTAACGATTACGCCCGATATTGTTAATTTATAACAACGTCAAAATTTTTGAAAAGGCCGTCAAAGAACAATTTAATTAAATTTAAAATAAATTAATTAATAAAAATTAATTTAGATTCCGAAATAACTTAAGAGGTTACACGACCCTGGGAGGATTGAATTTAGGTAGAAAGGGGGCGATCTTTTTAACAAGGAGTTGATTAAATATATTTTTATTGGAACATATTAGGGTGCGTATTATTAAACTATTATTTTATTTGAAAATTTTTTAAACAAATCATAAAATACCCGCGTTATGTCTATTTCCGTAGAACTCCTCCTCCGTGACTTATGTGCAACTTTCCCCGGTGCACGTATGTTCGAGACAGTTTATAAATAGATTTGTAATAAACCGTTTTTTGTAAAATATAGAGTTTATTATTATTAATGCGATAAACTAGTTGTTAAAAAAAATCATTAATTTTTTTTTAAGATTGTTTTAACACTGGGACGGGGTTACAACATAACCCCAAAAATCTTATTTTTAAAACTATTTAATAATTATTAATGATATTGAGAATGTATTCTTTGTAATTCTCATAAATATCCCAAAGAATGCAACGCAACAAAAGAAAATAAAATAGTATGTGTAATAAAATAGTCAAAGGTAGAAAAAATATGTTTTCCAAAGACAATCGTCAATATTCTATACAATACGCTTACTTCATTCTGCTTGCATGGCTTCTGTCAGTCAGAAACTTGAAAAAAATGAGACGTCAAAATAATACAGTTTATGATACAAAATGACGAAAAATTTAGTAGAATTTTGTCCGCATTGTATAAGAAATGTAACTAAAAATATTACAAAACATTTTCAAACCATTATAATCCAATAAAATGCAAATTTGACTGGGGTCACTTTGTTACCCCACTCCGGTCCCCAATAATATTTTCGATCTTTCGGTACCCGAAGGTTAACAGATAATTTACTGGGTTAAAAAATTCCTAAGTATATGATCTTCTTTTCTGTACTTAACGAAGAAACGTGCATCGGGAAAATTTAATGTCAAGTCACAGAGGAGAAATTCTACGGAAATAGATATAACGCGGCCATTTCGTGTTTTTTTGCCAAATTTTCCGACAAAAAATAGTTTAATGTACACCTAAATAAGTGTGTATATAGTAAAAATAATTTAAATGTACTAAAAAATAAAAAATAAAGTTTTTGCCTCACTTGCCTGAGGCAAGTGAGGCAAACCTGAGGTTAATAAACATTTGTATTTCTGTTACGTTGTTCCTTTCCTGAGTACGAAATTACTCTTTCATACTGGAGAAATACTTATTAGAAAGTCTTTTTACATGTATTTAAATAGTGTGCCTTTTTTAAAGTTTTCCGGGTCTGTTATCCTCATTCTGTTGCGATGTTTTCCGAAGTTGTCTTGAGGTATCGTAACTAAATATTGAGGCCTAAATTAAGATGGAGCGACAACGTCCTCAAAGACCTATCTGCCTTGGAGCTCCTGAACTGGAGAGAGCTGGCACTAGACCGAGATGAATGGAGGAAGACTCTTGAGGAGGCTAAGACCCACCAGGGGTTGTAGAGCCAAGGGTGAAGTCTTTTTATAATAGTCTTAAGATGTATAGTAGATAATTATATGACTAATTGAAAAAAAAAATCTTACTCTCTACGTCTCGTATCGTCCTAAGATATATTAGACCGCCTCTTTCTTTTCTGCGAAGGGCCGCAATTGTCTCTTTTATAGTATCAAACCAGAAATATTTTCTCTACATGTACCTACACTACAGTAGGTTAGAAGGATTGGATATTATGACATTTGAATTCGGGGGATTTTGGCTGAAAACAGGTAAGAATAAAAATAACAAACCTGATTTTTTAAATATTCTTAACGGGACAGTACTGTACACTTCTACCACAATATAGTAATTACTTTACTATACTGTGCTCCTACCATTGCCAGATGCTTCTCGCGGGACATTTATAAATAATCATGTCATTTACATTATAGTAACAAATCTGAATTTTTTATACTTTATTCGGACCACTATTACCTGATCCTTAGATTTGAACGTTTTACTTACACATTTCTTTGTACCTGCATTACCTGTTATCTGCCAAAATCACCGGAACTTAAATGTCATAATATCCAAACCTTTTTACCTATTGTGTTGCACATCTACGGAAAATATTTCAGCCTTGATATTACAGCGTAAGTCTGGCGGTTGCTGGCTCTTATTCTCTATTCTATCACACCCCTTAAAAGAGAAAATTTGCAAATTGCAACGTGTCGATTCCATTTCTAAGAGTACCAATTCTATATTCAACAACAAAAATTGCGGTCATTAGGAAGGAATACAACAATTCCTTTTTTAAACATAAAAAATGGTTCATTTTTGCCTTTGCTCTTGTGAAATTTTTTATTTTTTAGACTTACAAAACATTTTTATATGGGATGTGATACGTGTGTAAAATAGAAAAATGTACGCTATAAAAATGCAAATTGGTAAAGGTCCAACCGATGAATCAAGGCTGTGAATTGTTTTATCTTGGTTTGCCAGTGTAGTAAAAAAAAATTTCGTCGTTTATGGCAATTGTACGTCCACCATATTATAATGTAATAAACTATACTTTACTTGTTTAAATTGAAATTTTTTTTTAGTTAGTAGTTTCAGTGTCCTAGCGGTTTATACATCAAAATACTTAGGTATTGAATTAAGGATAAATTATACGGATGGACAGACAACGAAATTATTATAATCGAGATTTGAATTGTGTTAAAGCCAATGAATTTTTCATAATCAATATAAGTTACTGTAATGATAATTCAACTTTTTTCAAAAAAAAGTCAGAAATATTGGAAAAAAAAAACATTTTCGACTCATTATCAAGGCAGGAATCCACCTGCAAAGTTATTGCTACTTGGTATGAGACACCCTGTATTTTGTATTTATATACATATTTTATAAAGAAAATAACACAAATGCCGAATAAAACAAAACACACATTATTTATTGATTACATGGACATTGCAAAATATTTCTAATTAACATTTAACGATTTTTTTTTCTCTATAAAGGTCCTCTTAAAACTTATCTCCCGAGACAATATTTCACAACTTCCGTGTTAGTCACTATGGACATTATTACCAAAGTATAATAATTTTAATTACATCGAGATTTAAATAAAGTGTGATGAGTTTTGGGGAAAGACCTACGAAAAACTTCTGTGGAAAATAATCATCGTTTATAAACAAATCAATGTCCAGCAAGTGCCATCACAGCGAAGACGCACACTACCAACAGTCAACGCTTCGCATTTTGTATATATGCTACGGGGCTGGTGTCAAGCGTGTGGGTGTTGTAACTTTGATATATTTTGACTTCTATCTTCAAAACTATCCGATAAATACTTTTTTTTACATCGATGTCAACAATAATTACCCTTAATGATTTACATTCTCAAATTTTGTATAATTTATGTGATATTTATTCAAAGTTTTCATACAATATGTATGGCGGAACACTACCGCCATCTATAAAAATAAATAAAAATATATAATTGACCAAACACATTTCTAAACAAAATGCGTATACGGTACCTACCTAGTGCGGCAAAATTCAATAATAAATAAATGCACATACATTTTCTTTACTTGTATTTACTAATTGATAAATATAAAGGTATTAGCTTTTTTATATTTTGAGCTTGATTTCTGTCGCTGCTCACTTGATATTTTTAATTGTGAGATGTCAAATGTTACACATCATATGCGACTACTGTAAGGCTCGCTCATTTTTTTGTGAACCACCGTGTTCCCACAGCATTCTGGTCGCTTTCGGCCTATTTTAGTGTTTCCCTCGCACCTTCCAAGCAGCAGAACAGTATTTCACCTCGATTGATTAATGGTCTCGCACCGAATTCATATAACATTTCAGAAAATGATTTCGCTGCAGAGTAGCGGAAGAGTAATCAATCATATCGCCAGATAACACCAAGGGCAGGATTTATGGTATCCCTTCGTGACGTCATACAATGTGAGGCAGTGAGGGACTTCAAAATACAACGCAAAAGTTTCCACCAACTCATCGAAGAGTGTTCGTGCGTGCTTAATAGACTAAGGGTATACTTTACTATACTGTGCTAAGGGCTGATTTACGTTATAGTATCAAACCTGAAATATTTTCTGTACCTGTACACAGATTAGGATATTATGACATTCGAGTTCGGGGGATTTTGACAAAAAAACAAGTACAGAAAAATGTGTAAATAAAACGTAAGAGGTACGTTTTGTAGCTGTACTTTTTACGCAATCAAGCGGGCCCGAAATTTAAAAGATAGAAAAATCAAATTTGTAAGTATTTGAAGAATCTCTCCCCTTGCGCAGGTTTAAGATACATTAATACCACAGTATACCCAGAACAGTAATTTATCTCCGGCCTGTCGGCGAGTTATTAGCCTACTCTTGCGTTGACGCTAGGGTTGTCACTTTATTTTTACTCCCTTTCTTTTAACTCGAAGCGTCTGAGATTCCGACGCATAAGGTAGACACGAAACCCGAAAATTTCTGTAATTAGTATACCTAGTTTATGCACTTAAATTGCAAGAACGCTGATTAATATCAACGTAGACTTTTAAAAACTCACAGTCTTTGTGATAATCAACACACCTTTTTAGTAAAGCACCACAAACATAAAAAAGGCTTTTTTTTCAGGAAGCGCATTTTTTTTCTAAAGCGGCGGCTGCGAGCGCGAATGGCACCGAAGGCACGGCCCTTACTGCCGCCGCCTTGTGCCCCCATATTCTATGTCAATGTGTGCGTCACAGTGCGTGCGTACACAGCGCCGAGCACGCACGCACACATTCTAATGGGTAGCGGCCAGTTTGTATGAAGACGTATTACTGTTCTTAGTATACTGTGTTAATACTGCAGTTGATGTATTTATTCTTACATAATCAAATCCCCTAGTAAACAAAACGAATTTTTTACAATAGACGTTGTTTTTGTTTATTTTTTTTTAAATTCATTCCAAACCGAGTTTCTTAAGTAAAAACGTCGTCTTGTTACAAAGTCGACTTATTTACTGAGGCATTATACTTTTTAGGAGTATTTAGTTTGACCTTTTCGTAATTGTTTCAAAATTTTCAAGCCCTTAATATTTTTTAAAATAATTAAAACAAGTGGCCCTAGGTTGCGTACTAAGAAATTGACGTTAATCCAAGTCAATATATTTTGGGGGTCTGTGGTAACAACTATTTTTGATTTTTTTGTTCTTATTAAAAATTTTGAGCAAACAGTATGACGTTTTGTCTTGTGTTTTGACAGATTGGTGGATATTTCAAAGCTTCATAGCTCACGATGAAAATTAATTTGCGAGATGAAAATGGATGCGAATTCAATGACTTCAGGGCTCACTATTCTGGGATGCAGACATGCAAACTTTGAAAAGCAACCCCAGTATAATTTCACTCACTTTTGAAAATAGGGATGAAGCTAAGCGCTGATAAATCCAAAATCATGGTGATTGTCAGAAGCGAAGATCAATGAATGTAACGTAACATGCCAAAATAGACGTCTGAAACAGATGAATCGTTTCAAATATCTCAGGATGGAAAGCAAGAAAGTGAATTGGATAGGAGGATAGGAACTGCAAGCCAAGCTACCTGAATAATTCCTTACTTAGAAAAGCGGAGCTCAGCCAGCGAGCAATATTGGGAGTGTACAAATCAGTTTTCAGGCCAACCTGTACAGCCACGAGTACTGGATCTTGACTGAAAGAACCCGTCCAACGCTATTGGGCTGGCAATAAATAGTAGGAGTTGCCAGAAGAGATAAAATCAGAAATACTCAAATAAAAGTATGTCTCGAAGAAGAACCCTTATTGAGGTTTATCGAGAAATCACAGTTACGGTGGCTGGAACATCTTGCGGATGCCGACAGATGGACTGCCAAAGCGGATATTCTAAGCAAGACCAAGGGACCATCCCAGTAGTAGTTGGCAAAAACAGTTGTATGACTACTGCGAAGCGAGGTTGCAACTAAATTCGGCTGATGTAGAGAGCGAAACCCAAGATAGGAAACGTTGAAACCTTTTATGCGGTGCAGGGACCCCGACCCATTAGGAAGGAATGGACGAAGAAGACGAAGAAGCCATTGAAAAAATATGTTTCATGTGAAAATGTGTATGTAAAGCATACATGTAATACTCCTATATTGCTAGCAGGATCTGGAAAAAGGTACGAAATCAGTACAGTGCAGAAATATATGTTTGTCTCACCCATACCGGGGTCACTTCGAGCCTAAAGCCATGTATTCACTAGGGGACAAATCGCGAAACATTCCGCTCGGCATGTCGCATCAACATCTACGCTCATGTTTCGGGGACAATGACGCGGTCATGACGTGTACACACCGGGACTCGCATATCTTGTCGCGGAAATGTCACCCGATGAGGTTATGGATGACAGCTGCGGTATCTCATTTGGCGAAAACGGGGTTCCGCGCAATTCGAAATGTTTTTTGGGTCGCAATTTCAAATTAACGAGGTTTTACTGTAGTAAATTGAATATTATTAAAAACAAGGTCCTTTTTGCAAATAATTATTGTTTTCCAGACGTCGCGGAAATATATCGCCCTATGAGGTTATGATGATAGCCGCGTATCTGTTTATGTTAATGAGTTTATCGAAAAGTAAGAGGAGAAAAAAGAGGAGAATGCGAAATTATTTACTGCAAAGAGAAAGAAGGACGGACATTCTATGCGATCTTCGATCGATACAGCTCGACGAGTTCGAGAACGATTTCGTTTCCCCGCATTGTCATCTTTCAATTCAATTCAATTCAATTCAATTTATTTCATGATAATATGTACATGACAAACAAAATGTTTAAGGCATACATATTAGGAAGTATATATCAAAAATGAAAATATTTAATAAATTAAAAATAACATAAAATCTGCTCAAAGGTGTAGGAGAATCCCGCTTCGGAAAACCCCCTCACACACATGGAATATATCAATACCCAAAGCGATCTTGTTCAGCATAGCTGTGGCTCTTCCAACAGGCATAACCATCGCTTGCCACTGCTTGACAGATGCAGCGCATGCGTATTCACTTGTTTACATACCACGTGGTACTGACGCTCCGCGGAATGTTGCAGTGAGTACGCTCGGGTATCGTGCGCATGGCAACGTTGCCACGGCACGTAGAAATGCCGCGCTATGTTGTGCGCGATGTCGCGGAACAGTGCACGACGTTGCAACGTCACGTAGACTCTATGCCGCGCGTGCTATTGAGGGACAATTTGTCCCCTAGTGAATACATGGCTTAATATCTTGTGTCATAATATTGTAAAAATCAATTGTAGCAACAGGCCCCTTGCCATAAGTTGGTGTTGCAGTTTTGGAGGCACCTCACAGAGATGTCAAATGTAGTTGAATTAGATAAAATGAATGTTGAAGACATTGAAGAATCAAAAAAAGATGTTGCTTTATCATCGAGTGATGTTTTAAATCATTTACAGATGGCTTTTGTACAGAATGTTTCCTTTTTCCAATTATTTTGTTACGGTTAGATCTGATTTTTTTTACGTTTGCTTATTAGTAATGCAGGGTATAGACGTTCCACTATAACTAGGCGTGCGAGGGAGGGCGTCGCTGTCGCGTAACAGAAGTTGTCAGAGTGTAAATTTATTACACAATACATAATGTACAGAATGTCCGGTGACCGGTGTCGTATTAATTATCGGTGTGTACAGAAATTTGATCGGGCAGCACTAAAGAAACCATGCAATAATGGCGGCCGTTCTATCTGTCAAACTGTCAGACGGTAATATCGGTCCATTATTCGCTTTTTCAGCTTCGCAAAATTTTAATACTTCATTTACAATTGTTCTTGCACCATCCCGGGCTGTTTAGGATGTTTTGGACATAATAATTCAGTGTGATTACACAACTCGCGCCCAAAGACGAGAATGAACTGAATGACAGGGCGAGGGGTTACTGCCGGGTGCGGGCGGGGCAGGTTTTAGTTCAAAATTCGCCGCACGCCGAGTTACGTTGGGCAAGCAATACCTTATGTCATTTGGGATAGGAGAATTAATTAATTTCTTAATCTAACATTACTTTACTACTGCGATAAAAATCCTCTTGATTTTTCATCCGTACCTTAGGGTGATTCAAGGATGTTTTTTTACTTTGAATGATAGTATATTAACATCTATGTAACTCGTATATATGTGAACTATTTTCTGAAATGAAATGGATGTTTTTTTCGCTTGTTAAGCCACATCCTGCCTCGTAAAACTTCATCATTTCTTCGTAAGTTGGCAACAGATTGTCATGAATATTACTCATAGTAAATTAGAATTATTTCCGAGTTCGATTATTATCGTCAATTAGCCCAAATGCGAACTTTTTCTTAAATAGTCCGAACAATACTAAAGCACGAGACGTTGCGTGCGAGCGTGCTCGGCTCCCGCGATCCTCACTTGATCTCACTAGCTGTCAAAACGTATAATTATATTATATTTTTGTTATTATCCATATCAACGTATTATATATTGTGCACGAAAATATTAAAATAAAATATTAAAATAATTTATATCTCAACTTGCAGTAACGTTAATACCAGCCATAAAATAGGATAATTTTTTTTTTTTCAATTGATTGAGCAACATTGTAGATTGACATTTTTAAAAACATTGATTGTATTATTTGTATAGATCTACTTATATTATTTGATTAATTTCATCTACATGATTCGGAAATACCTTTCCGTCGTCAGGGTGTTATATATACGTCAAAATATCAAAATGAATAATGTATCTTGTTTTTTGTTTTTCTAAACTATTTGCAATTTTATTTTTAAATATTATTGCTGAAGTTCTTGATTATTATTGGAAAAATTTTTAGAATTGGGCTAGTAGATAAATTTAATTGATTTTTAATAATATTTTGTTTACTATTACATGATTTAATAATTTATAATGATTCTAAATTATTCAATTTCAGACCAAAATTATTTACGTGTAAAATAGAAAGTTATAAATCATTTATTAGAAAATGATCATAGTTTTGATAAAAATTTAGGACTTTCTATTTTACACGAAAAATTTTGGTATGAAATTGAATAATTAAGAATCATTAGAAATTAGTAAAGCATGTAATAGTTAACAAAATATTATTAACAATTAGCTGTTCGTACCCGGTGTTGCACGGGTTAAGGAATAAGTTGAAAATAAATTTGTGGGGGGAAACAAAGGTTTGTTTCAAACGGTATAGATTTGCATCGAAAATATATCAGAAGGAGGGGAAGGGGTCTAGGAGGAGAGAGGAAACGTAGCCTATGTTACCCGCTCAGTCCTAAAGAATAAGTTTCCAAATTTTGAGTCCGATCGATCAAACGGTACAGATTTGCATCGAAAATGTGTCAGGGGAGAGGAAGGGGTAAAATAATAGGGGAGAAATATCGCTTATGTTACCTGCCGAGTCCTAAAGAATAAATTTCCAAATTTTGAGTCCGATCGGTCAAACCGTACAGATTTGCATCTCTAAAATATGTCAAGGAGAGGGGAAAATGTATGAGAATAGGGGAGAAGTGTCGCCCATGTTACCCGCTGAGTTCTAAAGAATAAGTTTCCAAATTTTGAGTCCGATCGGTCAAATAGTACAGATTTGCATCGAAAATATGTCATGTGGAGGGGAAGCGGTATGAGAATAGGGAGGAAATATCGGCTATGTTACTCGCTAAGTCCTAAAGAATAAGTTTCCAAATTTTGAGACCGATCGATCAAGCGGTATAGACTTGGATCGAAAATATGTCAGGGGGAGGGGAAGCGTAATAAGAATAGGGGGAAATATCGTCTATGTTACTCGCTGAGTCCAAAATATTATATTATGTACTGCTTATACTTGATAATGTTTTCATATGATTATTTGTATATTTAAAAAATGTTATATGAAAAAGCCTATAATGGGCGTGAAAAAATAAATAAATAAATATAAAAATGTGTAATTTTGTAAAAAATCTTTACAAATGTGCAAGGTTTTTTATTTTTAACTCACTACTAATTTGGGTGGACGGGGTCAAGTTAGCAACATTTTGAGATAAATTTCTGATATTTGGTAATACTTTTATCCGATCTATTAATACAGATTAAGAATATTTGGCAACCTATCATGCCCGCAATGAAATAAATCGAGAGGCAATAAATAAATAAAAGCAATTTAAAATGTTCATTTATAAATTTCACCAGGTCCGGTATATAAATCACGAAGCTAACTTGTAGCCCGTAACGATAACATTTGACGTGAACGATTCCGTACAGAAAAGTTTTAACGAAGCTTATTGGACCCCCCACCCTCCGCCACGATATGTGTTGCCTGCGACAAAAAGGCTTCGCTGTAATCACCCTGGTTGAAAATTCGTTGAAAATACGGAGAAAATTTTAAACTGACAACGCTCCCTTTCAGTTAACCGAGCTTAACCGCTAAAGCCGACACAATTTTAAAACATTTTAACGTCCAGAAATTATTCCTGAAAGTTTCAATTACAGACGACCAAAATTATTTTAGATATATGTTGTATTTAATTTATTTTTTATTTAAAATTTTACTAATAAATATCATTACTAATTAAGTTAAATGAATCAATTAAATATATATAAGCACACTGTGTTGACTAATTATAAAAGAATCATATATTTATATTAAAAAATATATAATTACTTATATTTTTAAATTCTTTTTATTAATTTCGCCGCCGTACGTACGTGTGTGGAAATGTCTTGGAAGTGAAAATTAACACACTTCCCGTCATCCAATCGAAAAATGAAATTTTGCATGTCGACTCGACGTCGATGAAAACGCATTTTGACGGCTTAGTCGGTATGCACGGTTATTTTGGTTGTTTTCGTTTTTCTCGAAAAAAACTCGTCGACCGAGAGCTCGATTCCAAAAATTTCAAATTCTCTAGGCGGGTGCAGTCCGCCGACATCTTTGGGAAATACATTCGTCACGGGACATCTCTTCTCCTCAGAATTGAGTCGAATTTCAGCTTTTTCATTTTGATCTGAAAAACCACTTTGCAATGTTAACTTTGCGAGTTTTTGTCCGATCCAGAAAATGAAAACTTTTCCCGAAAGCCTCTTTGGGACCTGATTTTTATTTTATTTTGCGGGACCTCCCCCCTACCTCCTCCCCACTGGGCCCTTTCCAAAAATTTAATTTTGTTTTCATTTTTAGACTCTTTTTCATTTGCTATTAAACATGGTGTTTAAGAAAAATATCGAAAATATGAATGGTGCAAAAATTGCTAAATCCGTCTTTCTTTTGTATTGTCACGTGTCGTGGCTGCGGGAGGAATTAATGAAAACACTGGAATTTAATTACGGATTTATTAATTACTGTTTTATTAATTATTCAAAAGTACAAAGTCACTTAATGCTATTTAACTTAACGCTTTTATTTAAATTAAACTGTTTCGTAATTTATCACTCATAAATAGACACTTTATTTTCGCGTTGGTTTATTTCGTTAAGTAAGAACTTTTTCAGATTATTCGCTGTCGAATTATCGCTCGGTTGGCCACCCTGGCCTTCACAGCCCGCGGCTGCCTTTGCGTTGGTTTTGCTGTCAAGCGCGCTAAAAACAACTACTTTACTCCCGCGCGCGTCTTATTTATATCTGGCCAGTGCTGCTATCGAACCTTCTTAGTGTTTCCAGTATTTAGGAGACTATTCTCGTGTCTTTTAGATTCTCGTAGAATATTTCAGATGCGTCTCGAAAGCCGTAGAACATTATAGACCGTTCTCGATTCTTCGATAGTGTTGTGACTATTTCAAAAAACTGTCAATAGAAGTGCGTGATTCTTTTTAGCCTCGTTACAGTATGTTCAAATTTTGCATCCGTTTCTTGCGGCGTGACACAAATAAATCCCCTTTTTTGAGCTTTTTTTTACAGAGCGCGATGTTTCTGCGACTGTTTGCGTAGTTTGAATGAAATTCAAAAATCGAGTATCACGTTCGAATAATAGCGCCATCTTTTGCCCTTTTTTACCCCTCCAGTTTTCTTGATATCCATCCAAAATCAAAATTTTCTAATTTTTTTGTAATTCGGTTAAAAAAAATCGTAGCCAGCTGCGATAACTTCCTACACACAGCACGCATAGCGCGCGTTCTGATATGGCGTTCGTTTTAGAGATTTTTTGTTGTTTTTTGCGACGCTTTGGCCAATTTTGCATGGTAATATCGCAATCGATAGATCACGAGTGCCGCTATCGAGTGTGCTGAAAACAAATGTTCCGAAGTAATGCACTTCAGAATTAAATTCGCTTTCATTCGGTTTCCACAGTTTCAGCCGCTGCTCCGTGAGAAGTGGCTCAATTCTCCGTCTTCACGATTCGTAGAGTTTTTACTTTCTAATCTTTTGGTATTTTTACTTTTTTCTATATTTTTTCGCAAAGTTACAAGTAAAAACAGATTTATTTTACACCACATCTGGAATTTTTTCAAAAGATACTCATTTTTTTCTCCACGAAAGACGCTTGAAAGTTTGGGTTGCTGTATAATCACACGTGGGTGACACTATTATGTTAAAGCCGTATAGGTGAAAATTAGTCGTTCCTAGAAGAATTCATTCGTGCAGAATTTTTCATCGGATGTCATTCAAACTCATCGAAGTTTGAATGAGTTTGAATGACATCCGATGAAAAATTCTGCACACAGGTCTTTTTCTGGGCGTATAAAGAATATATAATGAAAACTTTGTTTTTATGGGTTAAATTATTTAATGTCTGTGACTGTATATTTGAGCTTATTTACCCACTCCTGTTGGAAAATTTATAAAGGAGTAAAGTAAATCCTATATTTTGCGGACCTCGATTTAATGAATATCTGATTAGCGAAAAAAAATTCGGACAGCACGTCATTTTTTATCAAATGTTTAAATAGTTTTTTAAACCAAAATATTCAATTAAATTATCATTTTTTGTTATAAATTCACTTTAATTTTAATAAAATTTTAGCGAATAGGTCATACGTTGCGAATATGAATATGGTCATTTCATTGATATGAAATTAAATATTATAAATGTATATCAGTACTTTCAAAACTATGGAATGCGTCGTCCTAATTCACATAACTTCGTGAAAAATTAAAACAGGTAAACTTATTTATTAATAATTTTTACACGAACGATTTCGAAAAACCTATTCCTTGAAATTGGTCCGTTATATCTCGGTTTTTCTGTACTTACCATTACAGAGAGTCTTATAAAGCATTTTCCATAAAATTGACACGTAATATCTAGGCAATTTCAAAAGCCATGCGCTCAGATTAAGCTAGGTAAAACAAATGGAAAACCTATATAATGAGAGGTTTGGTTTACAGTGTGCTGCAGTCACTGAAATAGCGGAAATAAACCCAGAAAGAGAATAAATTAGTATAAATTAAAATAGAGTAATTAAGGAAAAAAAAACAGAAAGGGAGTATCTGAGCTTGAAATTACAATACTATCTTTTTAATCTCTTGGAATCTCGAATCGAAGATGTAATAAATGTCCTTCGTGCTGTTTCTGGGCATTCCCAAAAAGTGGCTTAGTCTATTTCCATTCAGAGTTAACCTTTTATCTTAGTATTCTTAAAAAGTGTTAGAAAATATGATCTAATACATTTTCGACCGTGGAAAAAAATCGTCAAATTTAAGTTGAAAAATTAATTAACCGAGCAATCGTAGCTAAAATTAATAACCATCAGAATTACCTAGGGGGAGATTTTGTTTTCCAAATTTGTAAATATTTATAACAAAATTTGTCAATAAAAAGCAAGTTACTGAAAAATATTATATAACCTTTTTAATGTTAATAGATGAACTAACATTTTGGGGTTCTTAAAAAGTACAGAATACCTCTTTCAATGTAGACGATTTTGATTGGAACATTTTACTGTATTTTGTTAATTTATTTATTAATACGACCTCAAGAATTTATAGATTTATACGAATATGTATTTATTTATATGACATATATAACATGGTAGAAATTGGTTACGATGGTTACGAAAATAACATATTATAATTAGAATATGTTTAAAAAATTCAAATTTAAAAAATAAAAGATAAGATAAAAATTAAGGTCACAGGTACACATAACTAAACATTTGCATGCACAAAAATCACCGTAAAATGTTTTATGTTAAGATTTATAAAGATAATAATTCAAATCCTTTTATGACATAATAATAAATAAAAAATTATCGCCTAAAAGTATTATAGGTATATAAATAATATTTGTCAAAAAAACTTGAAAATAGTTTAATAAAACTATGTCTTACATAGTCAGACTTGTAGCTTGTTGATGTAAGGATCATAATGCTTGTCTAGTAATCTGGTGGTCGGTGGTTTGAGCACAATTCCAGAACATCGGCGAGTTAGTTCTATTTTCATAGCACAAGCGCTTCGCTTTTAAAATAGTGAGAATATTGATGCGACACGTATTTCGTGTTCGCAGAATAGTATCTCCCCAAAAAGCGACTTCCCTTTCATGATTTCCCTCCTTTTAAACTTAGTCACTAAAAAAAAAAATATACACTTAATATGATATAATACACTAGTAAATAATAAGTACTGAAATAAGAAAATGAGTTTATGGATTTGAGTTTACGTTTTCTAGGTATTGAAATATAAAATTCCAACCTTACAGGTTATATAAACATAAACTAAAAACTTCAATTAATAAGTAATATAATATGGTATGATATTTATTCTAAACTTATCATATAAGAGTAAATTAGTAAAGTTCAGATATGTTTGTGATAGGTTAACAGGCAAACGTGTGACAAACACGTGACCTGACTTACGAAGGTAGCAATAAATAAAAGAGAGCGTAATAAATGAGACGATGAATTGATATGAAAAGGTAATTAACAAGAAGTAAATAATTCATAACATAATGACTGTAATTTAAGATGATGAAAAATGTGTTCTGTTTATCCTGAGATACAGAAAACATTTATTTTAATAATTAATTATCGTAATAATTATCCATTATGTACGATGCCTACATAATGGATAATTATAATAAATTCATATATTCTTATAACTGGTTTGCGTCCTTATCTGACATTCAATTTATTCTCGAGTAAATATAAATAGGTATCACATAATTAACAATGTCAGTTGAACGATTATTATATTTTAACAAACATTGTACTATACACACAATGTTTTATTTATTTATTTTATAACACCCATAGTTTTAAGATTTTAACCAAGTTTAAGGATTTTAAGTATATTTTATATTTTAAAACATTTTCAAAATTTCTTTAATAAGAAGTTTGAATACATATTTAAAGGATGTATATTTGAAATGCGCTCGTAAGATATAAACGTTTTTAAATAATTTTTATCAGTAATTATTTAATGATATTGCAAAGAGTGTTTTAGCGGGTTAGGTGCAGGTGTTTGGGTGATCACTCATTCAAAGGCATCTTCTCGTGTCGCCACGTGATGTGTGTAAGCAGAGGCAGGTGAGTAGATACAGGGCGGAAATGATACCCACGGTTAATGTGGTATTTATTATTGTAGTGTTGAGTACAATGCGGGCAGACCCACCGTTTTATAACCAGGACCGTTTTATGAGCAAAAGCTCCTATATCGGTCCTACTGATTCCTGTTGGATGAGCTTTTTTTTCGCCACCTTGTTGGCATTTTTTTCATGCTAAAGGCAGCCGTCGGTGTCACCACCCGGTGTCGTAAAAACAAGAATGGACCGCCATCCAAAAATTCACCCCTATGATCTCGGTGATTTTCTTTATTCTGCAATTACAATAGATACACATAAGGATAAAATAAAAATTCTTAATGAAGCAAAAGTAATGAAGTATAAATACAAATTACAAAAAAAAATTACAAGAACAACAGTGTTAAACAAAACAAGGCTCACGGTTGAGGAGCATAGAAGACAGAACAGCTAAGGGAACAGAACACTTTCCAAATTGGGGACAACACAGAAAGAAAAACAAATGACTTACGCACACGCACCACGGCCGACACAAACAATCCAGGAGTAACATAGGCACTAATCCTTCACGTTCGACTAGCTGTTGAGCTTTTGACTTGTACTTGATCATAATTAGGTCACTTTCCATGCATTCATCCTGTTTACTAGACTCTGATAGCATTTTCGCTTCTATATTTATGTATTCCAGCTCTTTCACACAATTATCCATATACAAGTTGAACAGCCATGGAGACATTACGCAACCCTAAAGGGTCATCCATAAAGTACGTCACACTAATTTCATGATTTTTTGACCCCTCCCCTGTCCTTGTCACAGTTGGTCACATTTGTGAGACCCCCCCTCCCTAGTGTGACGTCACATATTTAGCAATATTAGATTTAGAAATTGACGAATAGACGAAACACTTAGTATTCGATGGATTCACCATGCGGGTGCCGGGTCCATCGCATTGCAGAGAGGGGAGCCGAGAACAGTGCCTGGGACTTACGACCCAGGTGTAGGCTTAAGGGGCCCCCTTATGATGCATCAGCACTCCCTGCCTAACCAAATACGATAAGACTCCGTTAGTGCTGTTTTCGATACGCATTCTAATATGGAACAAACGGAAGATCTGGATAAGCCAAGATCTTTCAGTAAGACGTGTAGGGCTTTTCCTGATAAACTTTTCGCGCCTACCTCTATCGCGCAGTCGAACTATATAACCGTTTTTATTAAATTGTATTAGATTTTGAAATGCAACGTCACAAAACTTAAGACCCCTCCCACCCCTTGTCGCACAATGTCACAATTCGTCGACCCCCTCCCCCCCCTTAACGTGTGACGTACTTTATGGATGGCCCCTAACCTGTAGATTGTCGTTTTTATTAATTAATTAATTAAGTAAATTGATTTTATTATTTGTATGTAACCGTTGGAAGATCGAAGAAAATTAACAGATTTAATATTCCTTTTTAAAATATTACACTCAAATTTCGACTGTTGCAAACTCCTGAATAGTATTAATTTTAAAGTACCTAACCGTAGGATCCGCCAAAACATGCTGTTTTATTGTGACAATTTGGACACAAACTATCGTTCAAATTCTAGCATACCTCGGATGCACAAACTGGGCAATGTCGACATTTTAAATCTATCTCTCTCAAAATTTAAAAAATCATTATATGATCATTGGAACGGACAGGGTTGAGCCATGTAAAAAATGAGAACATAACATGACCACTATGAGCGGCGCGTGTCCAAAATAAATCAGCCGCTACATACAGAAAATTGCATTGGAGACGAGGTGTGTATGCCGCTACTGAAAATTGGGTTGCCGCTCGGAGCGCGCGCAAGTCAGTGCCCAGCGGCTGCTGCCGCGACTGGAGGGGGGCCGCGCGCGCATACTGCTTCCAACTAGCTGTAGAACAACATCGTCCGGACACTAGCCCTGAGATTGGCCCTTTGTTAAATGAATATGAAAAATGCGGCCTGTTTGGCCGCCGATGTTATTTCCAGCTACAAGTGTCGATACAAATATGTGTGGAATTTGTATATGTTATGAAAATATTTTAAAAATATGTTGATGCCTTGTAAGAAGCAGCGCTTGGCGCCCCTTTTTTGTATGCAATATTGTCATGTGCATTATGTTGAATCTCTGATGAGAAAAATGTATTGGAATTTTATGAATTTTTATGAATAAAATGGAAATAAATAATTTTTTATTTGGCACCTATTGGTGCGTGGACAAAGGTTAGAAGTTTGAGCCGAAGGGATTCTTCCGCGATGTAACGCCCCAAAGTAAAGTATGTGTGTGGCACGCGGTACCCGCGATGTTCGCCAACACTAAATGGGCATGAGTGTGGCACGCAAATTTCGCCAACACGGGAGACGAGTCTCGCTGCAGAGGGTCTCGTCTCTTTCTTTCCGCCGTTGAATCCGCCGACGGGCAAATAAATGTTTTTTGAATATTCAGAGATTTTACAAACTTACCTGACCGGCTATAACTTCTGACGCCTAGTACTCAAATTCCGAGCCCCCGTCTGAGATGCGTATATGGGATACCCTCCACGGGGGCCCGAAGGCCTGCACCGGGCGCCATCGTGGAGATGGTCATCATGAAATAAATGAGTACTGGAAGACCGTGAGAAAAATTTGGTATTTTTCTCGATTTGGAAACGGTAGACGCCTGTTTTCGGGCCCACGTCGCGGTAAGCTCGCGCACACGGCTCGCCGTGGAGAATATTAAAAAGTCGAATTTTTAATCGACAATCAGAGCGGCTTATCGTGGACGAATTCCTACTTATGTAGTGTCATTGCATTCCTTTACTGAATGCCTGTCTGGAAAATATATTTTTATATATGTGGAATGATATAGGCGCGCCTGAGAGTGAAATAAAAGATTGGTTTTTGGCGTTTTTTTGAATGCCTATAACTCAGTAAATATTTACCTGAAATATTTGAAATTATTGTTAAAATGAGCGCTTGCATGCGCAATTTACATTTGTCATAGCAAAACTTGTAAAACTGCTGTTTTTGATTTTTTATGAATTTTTGAATATTTGAGCCGTTTGTGGCGAATTTAATTTTAGTTTTTTGGGCCTTGTATGACCCAGCCCGTCCAAATAACTGTGTTATTATCATCTGCTAGGTCTGTTATTACAAAATAACACAGTATTAGTCTCTTGGGAGCTAAAATGCATTTTTTATGAATTAATTTGTATCTGTCATATGAAATCTGCCGCGCGGTGAAATTGTGCAACCGCGAATGACGTAGTTCACCGCTCGGCCGCTGGGAGCGCTGCGGCGCCTTCCCAGAATTACGCAATCTCATTGGTTTCTGTAACATGCTATGACGCAATCTTGTGAAATTTTGAATTTGGTATAAATAAAATGCATTTTTTGAGCGAGTACCACAGTTACGCCACTCGCGTTGGTACGAGAATCGCTATTTGGACAATCTTCTTGCTGCCTTTTATTTCTGACCCTGCTCTTCTACTTTGGACTCTGCTTTCTTGGATTTTTTGACTACTGCTTTCTGACTTGGACTTCGCTTCGGATTTTTTCTTCGATTTTAATACGATAAAAGCACTACTTCGGCGTTTGACCTTTGGCATATCCACGGACTACGAGCTTCACAGCAAATTCTGGTGACGATCTCTGCCCCACCAGCGAAGACTACTGAGCCGCATAAAAAAGGTGTTCCCATCCGGAACAATCATTTCTTTTCAAAATATTAAATTTTTATATAATGTCTTAAATTTTTTATATATACCTGGCTATTCAAATTTAATATTGCTATATTATCGGTGAGTAAAAATTTCTGAGATCACAACTTTACACTTTTTTGCATATATACTTTTTTACATTTATACCCTTTATTTTTCTTTTACATTTAATCGTTTGTTGTATTTTAATTATGTATAAACCTGTTGTAAAAGGCTATTAAGCCGTGTAATTAATAAAATAAAATAAATAAAATAAAAATGTATCTACTTATATTATCTGTATATACATACTTATATAAAAATAATTTTTCAATTTAATTATCAGCTATAATTAAAGTTACGAGTAACGTTAGGAGTAAAGTAATTTAACTGGGTCAACGTTAGTGACACGTGGGAGAAGGCAGGACGGTATCAAAAAAGCCAACACGGCTTGTTAATTTAATAAATAGTCAGTCAGGAGTGATTTATTGTGCTATATGTGCTGAACTAAGATATACCCAAATTAAATATTTTAAATGTTTTGGGGTAACAATTTAGTGGTTTTAATAATATATGTAAATTTAACATTTCATTAAAACAATTTGTTTAGATCATTTAACTCCAGCGCATTTCGGAACACCGTACATTTATTCATCCGGGCAGTATAGCACTTAATCTAAACGTATAATTTTGCCTTTGACTTCATTA
>JADDOH010011127.1:0-33296 GCA_016648135.1 Agrypnia vestita | reverse complement strand
AAAAGTATGTTGAAATACGCATACCGTCTAAAGAAAGTATAACATGTTGTGTTTTATTTATGCCATTGTATGTAGGTTTATAGAGGGCGCTTCACCAACAACAGCAGCACACCGGTAATTATACAATTTATACAGTATTTAATTAGTTAGATGTCATTTTATATATAAACTCATTCATATATATATTTAGACAGTTTTCGTGGCTGCTGCGATACACATCCATATAAAGAACTGTTTGTTTCTGTACAATAACAATTTGAGTAACAAGTGTTCAATGGCCAGCCATATTTTATACACCTACACACCCGGGAGTATAAGATTTGATGTACTAGTTAGGCTAACTCCGTAGCACATGTCCCTTAGAAATACTTTGAAGGCAGACGATTTCAAGTGTAGCAAATTTCGTTACACATAAAAAGAGGAAAAATAATTAATAAAAAATGATAACTGTATATATATTTAAAATCTATTAAAATTTGATTAAAATATTCATCAGCGACTATAATGGTTAAATATATATGATATATGTAGTGTATCTAGAAAGGCCGGTGAAAAAACCGTTATCCATTTCATATTTTGGATGGATAAAATTATGAAGAAACATTTAATTTTCTATTAGTTTGCATTTGCGACATGTTACAACTTTTTTGTAACCCTTAACCTCTTGTTCTGGACAATAATTGCGAATATCTAAAGAAGGGTTTCATAATTTTCCTATTTATCTAAAGGCAAAGGAACTTAGATATTAAAAGTATTTCAATGAACACCATAGTTGTCTCCAGTTAATGCACTGTTAACTTTCCTTTATCACTGGAACTGGATTATACTACATACATTTGATTACATTAGAATAAATTGTTCCTAAGTTAATTTTATTACCAAATTAAAACTGACATCAAAATAATATAGTATATCCAACAGCAGTATCCAGCAGACACAAAAATATAAGATTTATTCTTATTTGTGCAATAATACTTTATTTATCATAAATATTATTGTATTTAATTACACTTATCTGCAGGGTGTATTATTATAGTACGTAAACAGAATAGGTTTACTTATACAAAACTGCATCTGCGCTCGGCTGAGTTAAAAGTAGTACACGGATACATTAAAAATACAATTTATGGTCACATTTCAAAATGGTGATGATTTTTTTAAAAATTATGTCATCTACGTTCAGCAAAAACTCACTTAATGACAAGAACAATGACAGTTCAATATTATTTTAGCATCTCACGATTATGTTAACTATGAAATATTTTGTAAACAATTAAGTGACAGTTCAGTGGGGCCAATGCGGCCACCTACAAAACACTACAAACTAAAGATCACTAAGTGACATTGTGAATCTATCTTAAACATAAAATTCCAATAAAGTGCGCCTATTTTGAATAGGAAGGCACCATAATAATGTTTGCTAAAAAATGAACAGAGAACTGAATTCGGCCAAAATCACACTGATTTGAGTTTTTGCTAACATAGATAACTTATATATTATGTTAACAACGCCTTAATACCTAGTAACTTACACTTAGAATGCTAAATATCATTAATATATATGTATAAATATATATTAAACCAAAAACTTTAATAATTCAATTTTACAAATTATTTTAATATTATTTTTACATTGTTTTATTCATGAGATACACTTGATAGATTTACATATTATTTTTGTGTAATGTGGTCAACTGATATTAGCTGTATTTTTCTCAGTCATCTTGGAACTCACCAGTTCACAATCAATATATATTATACATTCACTTTAAAATAAACTTAAGTAAAGCGTATTACATATTAAAACATTTCCAATAGCCTAAAAATGAAGACAAAAGAGTTCATTTGGAATACAGGGATTTTTCATATGATATATTATGGATATTGAGGCATCGGAGGCGAGGGAAAGTTTTGAAAGACAATATTTGTGATCAAAGAAAAAAAAACTTTTTTGAGCTGATATACCGGAGTAGGGGGGGTAAGGTCAGAGGGGTCAGAGGTGATATTAAATCACGGTGTGGTAAACCGGCCGGGAGATCTCAGATCTACGTATGCCGGCGGTTACGCCCTCCCCTAGGTACAATCAAAACGTCAGGTGACTGACTAGGACACTGATATCTCGAGGCGGGTGAAGGGATATAAAAAATAATAAAATCGAAGCAATTTTACAAGTTTCTATATTGGGCACTGTAGCAAATTAATTTACATGAAACATTAATCTTAACTTACATACGGCGCAGCAAAGTGGTTACTAATTTAAAAATTACATGAACCCTGATTTAGAGGGAGAGGACAAAATTATAAACAAAGAAAGAAAAAAGACAAAACACATAAAAAATCTGATCTTACTGCTAAAATGGATGGTGACGAGATTAAATTAACACTTCGGTAGAAACCGGTGGGCGGAGAAAAAGTCTTTAGATCGGGGTAACCTGTTTCGGAGAGTTCGGCAAGTGTCTTCTTCGTGCTGCTTCGTGGTGGGCGGCGGCTTCTGGTGTCGGCGTCGTCCTCTGACTGTGCAGGCTACGTCGGCGGCTTCTGACGTCGGCGTCGTCCTCTGACTGTGCAGGCTACGTCGGCGGCTTCTGACGTCGGCGTCGTGGCGGTCGGCAGCGGGGCGTCGCTTCTTTTGTCACTGGGCGTCGCGGCGGTACACTGTGCGTCGCGGTTCCTGATACGTCGTTTCTGGCGTCGCGATGCCGATTCGGTGGTCGCTACCGTTCGGACTTACTTTCTTCGAGAGTTACCAGGGTATTCGGCCGGACCGATTTTACGGGTCAGGCTAGAGTTCCTGGTTTCTCCACCTCCTGCTTCTAACTTCAACTCATCACTCCTCTCAACTCAACTCCTAACTGGTTTCTTGGCGGCTGGCTTCGCCTTATATTCTCTCCCCGGCGGCCCAGGGTGTGGTCGCGGGGACTCGAGGGGAAGCCTCCAGTTGGTCTTCTGCCGATTGGCTCCTTTGATGTCCGCCTCCATCGTTCATTCGTCTCTCCAGGTCCCGATTGACGCTATTGGTTACTGAACCCAATGTTGCCTCCGTTCCGCCCCCTATTGTTCTCCCAGTTTGCGGCTAATCTCGATGCTTTTCTGGTATGTAGGCCTAAACACTTTGTTATTTCACGAACGCTTTGTTCACTGTTCATATCCCTATCCCGTCACCAAAACACATTGCAAAATGAATTAAACTTAAGGAAAATATTACAGTACAAATTGGCAAAGGCGGAAAATTGAAAACACAAATTCGCATCAACACTTTACCCAACATTACCCAAAATAAAACTGCTTACATATACATACTTAATTAAATCGACACGCCAGACATATTTTTATCGACCAGTTATTTCTACCATTATTGACTAATTACCTGGGATTGAACGTAAGGTTTCATTAGATCATAGTAAAATTCCTTAAGTATGCATTACAACATTAATCTTATTATTAAGTCGTCGGTTTGATTCTTACAGTAGGCCTCTCAATATTTAACATTATTTATACATTACATCGTTACAGGTCAATCCTTATCATTAACATTGATTTAACGCTATTTATACATTACATCATTACAGGTCAATCCTTATCATTTACATTTAAAATTTACCACTCCGCATATCCTCTTCCTTTCTTTTTCTTTTTAATTTTTTTTTTTCTTTAACAATGACAACATGTACTTGATACTTAGTTTTATTTTTAATTTTAGCTTAAATAAAACAAGCTATCGTACTTCTTAGTTGGACCAAACATATTTGTCAATATGTGACATAGAGATACAAAACAAAGGGCTAAAATTATACAGACATCGTGGCGTTTCTTAGTGAATCAATTAACATAAAAACTTATTTACATGGGATACATGCTTCAAGCGGGTCCCCTAATGTTAATGTTCTGTATACATCTTTGTAATTTCTTTTGGGATTACAAAGTACATGAATTTGCATCAACGCCACTTTCCCGAAAGGAATGCTTACATATACTAACATAATCAAATTCGATAAACATTTTTTTTTTTAAGAAATTATGTTAAACCTTATTCCTAGAAGAACAATTAAGAAAACTTGGCGTAAATTAATTAATGTAACATTATTTACACCTAAATAATGAAAATTCTTACTTCAATATGTAAGCTGGATTGAATGCAAAACATTTTTTTTAGGACTTTCATTATACTAATCATTATCTTATCAAATCAGCTTTCTTCCACCCCTGGTATAAGAATATAAGAAAAGAATAAAAATAGAGAACACTAAAAAAAAATTATATAAGCCACATTCCACCAGGCAGACAATTGAAAATTTTCCAAACAATAATTATTTTGAAACACTACCAGTAGCGGAAGTCCCTACTACAATTAACTAACTTCAGAATTTTCCTTATGTTTTCCTTTTTTTTTAAAGCGGACAAATACCAAAGTGAATGGTGTATCGTAGAGTGAAATTAATTACAAATAAATAATAATAAAGCTCAAAAGCTTTATTATTACTAGATTAAAACAACTATTTTAAAACAGACCGACAAATCATATTGCTTAAACGAGTAATCAAAACAATAATTGCATGTTTACAGATAGGTTATATACCTACAACCTACAAATTTGTATGAAAAAAAAATACAATATTGGGGGCTTGAATAACTAATGACAAATTAACATTATTCTTAAAAATAATTAAAACTCACAAATTAACATTATTCAACTAGGTGTATGTAATATATGAAAACGTAAGACATTAAAGCCTCGATCTAAAGTAATATTAATGTTTATTCCAACACGGCATTTACCTATTTGCAATTAATTAAACTATTTTGTTTCAACCCCGTGTGCTAAAATTCATTCTGCAGACAGATTTCAAAAGACTAAAAAGTCGGAATCTTATATCTCTTCAACCGTGTTACATTTTTTTTTTCGAGATAATATTCTATTACGTTATATATTGTATATTACATCAATATCAAACATCGTCGGCAATAATACAATCAATACATTTTTTATTATTTGCCACAAGTTAGATTAATTCGGGATGATCTCGTTATCATTTCAAATTGCAATGTCCCGTTCATTTCGGTCCTTAACTACATATAAAACGAGTAACCTCCACCTGCAGAGGTGGCCTGGGTTATCTAAATTATCATTACCTTACTTAAATTAAACATATCAGCTGCTCATTAATTAGGTACATATTACATTGATATTATGATTCACCACTTTGCCTCAATTTCTAATTCGGCCTCTACCTTCTTAATTGATTGAACCCTGTTATCTTTATTGATAATGACCGCCTGGTCGTGCGTTGCGGGATCTTCGCGCCCTTATAATAATAATTATACGATCCTACATCTCGCGGATCGCGTCGCCATGTGGCGGATCGGTATGTCAGCGCTTTCTAAAACATCTCTATTGTCTGTCGAGGACAATAGTAAGTTTACTGCGACGACTTTCGGAATTATTATCTTGTTTTTCTAAAAAATTTCTTTCCCAAAACAATGGCGACTTCTCTAACAAACGCAGCTTTCTAAACCGTTGTCCCATGTGTTCGCATTTGGCCAAGGTGTTCTTTCTATTGTTTAATCGGGGTTAGAGATATACGTCCCGCTGCAAGAAAAGGTTTACCGTTTTTTACCCTTCCAAGATGTTACTTAAGAACAAAAGGTTGCGAACGTATTGCCCATCCTAACAAAAGGCCGTGCACTATTAATGTCTTCGGCGATACCCAACGCCCTCGGCAACCCTAACTTTCTAATTCATTGTTCCATATGTTTTATGGCGGGCTATCCTAAGAGCGATCGTCCGTCGCAATGTTATTTTTTTGAACAATAGGTCACATATTTCGTCCTCGAACAAAAGATCGAACATGACCGGCTGTGACCACATGGCGCGTGATCTTCGAAACATGGGCGCTTTGATTTCGGTATTGCCCTGGGACAAAATTAATAACCTGGTTCGCGTCATATTCCGGTGCATCAACACGCACCCCCCCGAGTTGACGCGAACCGGTTATTATTAGGCCACCTGATGTGCGTTTAGTGGTCGCTAGCACTCCCTCTTCAGCATTAGCCCAGCGCCCTAACCTATCGTTCCGCGCGAAGAGCCAAGGCGACAAAAACAAAAAAAAATATCTCGGACTGACTCCTGACCTAGGGGTTATCAAACTATATTGGGGAACAGGGAAAACGAAAAAAATCTCCAGCCTTCTGGCTTCCGGTGTCACTCATCTCCCTTCCGGTTATTACTTGCGTGCGTGCGTGTGTGTATGTGTGCGTTTTCCTATGCAGCCCTCCTCGCTCTTTTTCTCACTTCACTCCGGCGGGTCCATGTCGGCGCCCTGCCGACGATGGGGTCCGCGCCCGCGACCCCCCTTTTGGGTCCTTCCTCGCCTAACACGCCCTTGTGCTCCGGCGGTTTCCTTCGTCATCTCCCCCTTATGCATCCATATCGGCGCCCTGCCGATGATGGAACCGTGCTCGTGACCGCTGCCTGGGTCCTCCGTCGTCTCACGCTCGTCCTGCTTCGTCCTACCTTGTCATCCCTGCGTCCGCATTCAGCGCTCTAGCCTTGCTGGACTCTGTTCTACGCCCGCTGCATATTCCGGCGCCACAACACATACAAGGAAACACACGCCGCACTAACGCGCCTCGCACTGAGACCGGTTGTGAACAAGGAGAATTATGAATATTTAAAAAAAACAAATAATGCCTACGTCGTCGCCTCGGCCACCTCGTATCCTATTTATCGCGAATTCCGAACTACGCATCGCTTGGTACTTAACCCACTTCCGGTCCGATAGTAAATCTTAAATGACGAATAAAAAAAAAACGGTAAAATAGAAAGTGGCGCCTACTCTATATTCAAGTGTACGATAACGAGAGAGAAAAAAATACTCTGAATCTCCAGAGGCAGTAAAACATTACCGGTTGTCCTCAATGAGTGGGCACATTAGGACCTACACTAAACTCATTATCGTCAGTGACCGTAAACTCGACCTAAATATACATTTTTGAAGTACTCGGTCGGCCCCTCCTAATTAAGTAACAATGGGGTGTTATGGGGATTATCGGCGCCTGGGGCCGTTGACCCGCTATTTACTATTCCTAGCTCGAGTGCATCATAAAACGACCTTTCTCGGCTCCCATTGTCTGGGACGAAACCAGAATGGTTTGACTGTCGGCACGCCGCTGTCATCTCGATAATCTATCGGAATATATTTTATTCTTACGTGTTAACTAATTTCTAATATCTCCACTTAATTCTAACTTATATAAACGAGAAAAAAATTAGAAGTGTTTCCGGGAAAAGAACTGCTGTTGTAATCGTCTGTACTTTACTTTAAATCTATTCTTACTACAATGTCTTTATTTTGGTGCCCCGATAAAATAACATTTTGATATCCGGTTGTCTCCCCGGACATATCAAAACCGCGAAAAGATTCGCCGACTGTACAACGCTATCCGCCCTTCGTGAAACCCGCGGTTCTACTCGCGCCGCGAGCCTTATCGCAACAAAAATCGTCTGCAGGAAAATTACATAGTAACATATTCCTACTTGTGGCGGTTGGCGAAATTGTTCCCTTTCCGCGCACGATTTTATTTCTTTACGGAACCCCATGGTTAGGTGCACGATTCGTCACACACGAGTTTATCATATGGTACCGACCGGGTAAGTTATTAGACTCGGTTACTTAGGTCTGTGGGCGCCAGGTACTTTAAGGTTGAAGTACCAACCGATTAGCTCGATTCTATTATCCCTCGTTTCACTCGCTTGATATCAGTGTCTTTAATCTAAATCTCAGGGTGGGCTCCGCCAGAAAACCCTTTTCCGGCGTGCTTTATACGCACGAGCCCCGCGTTGGAAGCGCCACTTGATATACCGGAGTCGGGGGGGTGAGGTCAGAGGGGTCAGAGGTGATATTAAAATCACGGTGTAGTAAACCGGCCGGGAGATCTCAGATCTACGTTTGCCGGCGGTTACGCCCTCCCCTAGGTACAATCAAAACGTCAGGTGACTGACTAGGACACTGATATCTCGAGGCGGGTGAAGGGATAGAAAAATAATGAAATCGAAACAATTTTACAAGTCTCTATATTGGGCACTGTAGCAAATTAATTTACATGAAACATTAATCTTAACTTACATACGACGCAGCAAAGTGGTTACTAATTTAAAAATTACATGAACCCTAATTTAGAGGGAGAGGACCAAATTATAAACAAAGAAAGAAAAAAAAGACAAAACACATAAAAAATCTGATCTTACTGCTAAAATGTATGGTGACGAGATTAAATTAACACTTCGGTAGAACCAGGTGGGCGGAGAAAAAGTCTTTAGATCGGGGTAACCTGTTTCGGAGAGTTCGGCAGGTGTCTTCTTCGTGCTGCTTCGTGGTGGGCGGCGGCTTCTGGCGTCGGCGTCGTCCTCTGACTGTGCAGGCTACGTCGGCGGCTTCTGACGTCGGCGTCGTCCTCTGACTGTGCAGGCTACGTCGGCGGCTTCTGACGTCGGCGTCGTGGCGGTCGGTAGCGAGACGTCGCTTCTTTTGTCACTGGGCGTCGCGGCGGTACACTGTGCGTCGCGGTTTCTGATACGTCGTTTCTGGCGTCGCGATGCCGATTCGGTGGTCGCTACCGTTCGGACTTACTTTCTTCGAGAGTTACCAGGGTATTCGGCCGGACCGATTTTACGGGTCAGGCTAGAGTTCCTGGTCTCTCCACCTTCAGCTTCTAACTTCAACTCCTAACTCCAACTTCAACTCCTAACTCAACTTCAACTCAACTCCTAACTCCAATTTCAACTGGTTTCTCGGCGGCTGGCTTCGCCTTATATTCTCTTCTCGCCGGCCTGAGGCGTGACCGACGGTGGAAAGGGGGCATCCCTTAGCTCCCTATTGGTCCGGATGATGTAGACCGTCTCCCGGTCGGGCCGCTCTTGATCCACCCTCGTCGTCCATTGGCTTCCTCTGGGTCCATCCCAGGCCCCGATGGACGTTACTGGTTACGGGACCCGGCGTCGCATATGTTACGCCCCCTATTGTTCTCCCAGTTTGCGGCTAATCTCGATGCTTTTCTGGTATGTAGGCCTAAACACTTTGTTATTTCACGAACGCTTTGTTCACTGTTCATATCCCTATCCCGTCACCAAAACACATTGCAAAATGAATTAAACTTAAGGAAAATACTACAGTACAAATTGGCAAAGGCGGAAAATTGAAAACACAAATCCGCATCAACACTTTACCCGACATTACCCAAAAATAAAACTGCTTACATATACATACTTAATTAAATCGACACGCCAGACATATTTTTATCGAGCAGTTATTTCTACCATTATTGACTAATTACATGGGATTGACGCAGGGTTTCATTAGATCACAGTAAAATTCCTTGAGTATGCATTACAATATTAATCTTATTATTAAGTCGTCGGTTTGATTCTTACAGTAGGCCTCCCAATATTTAATGTTATTTATACATTACATCGTTACAGGTCAACCCTTATCATTTTACATTGTTTATCTTCGATACCTCCACAAAATCATTATTATTTGTTTTTCTTTTATATATGATACACCGGACGGCATTTAAAATTTACCACTCCGCATATTCTCTTCCTTTATTTTTCTTTTTAATTTTTTTTCTTTAACAATGACAACATGTACTTGATACTTAGTTTTATTTTTAATTTTAGCTTAAATAAAACAAGCTATCGTACTTCTTAGTTGGACCAAACATACTTGTCAATATGTGACATAGAGATACAAAACAAAGGGCTAAAATTATACAGACATCGTGGCATTTCTTAGTGAATCAATTAACATAAAAACTTATTTACACGGGATACATGCTTCAAGCGGGTCCCCTAATGTTAATGTTCTGTATACATCTTTGTAATTTCTTTTGGGATTACAAAGTACATGAATTTGCATCAACGCCACTTTCCCGAAAGGAATGCTTACATATACTAACATAATCAAATTCGATAAACATTTTTTTTTTTCAAGAAATTATGTTAAACCTTATTGCTAGAAGAAAAATTAAGAAAACTTGGCGTAAATTAATTAATGTAACATTATTTACACCTAAATAATGAAAATTCTTACTTCAATATGTAAGCTGGATTGAATGCAAAACGTTTTTTTTAGGACTTTCATTATGCTAATCATTATCTTATCAAATCAGCTTTCTTCCACCCCTGGTATAAGAATATAAGAAAAGAATAAAAATAGAGAACACTAAAAAATTATATAAGCCACATTCCACCAGGCAGACAATTGAAAATTTTCCAAACAAGAATTATTTTGAGCTTTATTATTACTAGATTAAAACTATTATTTTAAAATAGACCGACAAATTATATTGCTTAAACGAGTAATCAAAACAATAATTGCATGTTTACAGATAGGTTATATACCTACAACCTACAATTTTGTATAAAAAAAACACAATATTGGGAGCTTAAATAACTAATGACAAATTAACATTATTCTTAAAAATAATTAAAACTCACAAATCAACATTATTCAACTAGGTGTAATACATGAAAACATAAGACATGAAAGCCTCGATCTAAAGTAATATTAATGTTTATTCCAACACGGCATTTACTTATTTGCAATTAATTAAACTATTTTGTTTCAACCCTGTGTGCTAAAATTCATTCTGCAGACAGATTTCAAAAACTAAAAAGTCGGAATCTTATATCTCTTCAACCGTGTTACATCTTTTCACGAGATAATATTCTATTACGTTATATATTATATATTACATCAATATCAAACATCGTCGGCAATAATACAATCAAATTTTTTCCTTTTGTTACGATCAATACATTTTCTATTATTTGCTACAAGTTAGATTAATTCGGGATGATCTCGTTATTATTTCAAATTGCAATGTCCCGTTCATTTCGATACTTAACAATAGAATACAGAATAAATGAGGAAACTACATATAAAACGAGTAACATCCACCTGCAGAGGTGGCCTGGGTTACCTAAACAATCATTACCTTACTTAATTTAAACATATCAGTTGCTCATTAATTAGGTACATATTACATTGATATTATGATTCACCACTTTGCCTCAATTTCTAATTCGGCCTCCACCTTCTTAATTGATTGACCCCTGTTATCTTTATTGATAATGACCGCCTGGTCGTGCGTCGCGGGATCTTCGCGCCCTTATATTAACAATATGATTTATACGATCCTACATCTCGCGGATAGCGTCGCCATGTGGGAGATCGGTATGTCAGCGCTTTCTAAAACATCTCTATTGTCTGTCGAGGACAATAGTAAGTTTACTGCGACGACTTTCGGAATTATTATCTTGTTTTCTAAAAAGTGTCTTTCCCAAAACAATGGCGACTTCTCTAACAAACGCAGCTTTCTAAACCGTTGTCCCATGTGTTCGCATTTGGCCAAGGTGTTCTTTCTATTGTTTAATCGGGGTTAGAGATATACGTCCCGCTGCAAGAAAAGGTTTACCGTTTTTACCCTTCCAAGATGTTACTTAAGAACAAAAGGTTGCGAACGTATTGTCCATCCTAACAAAAGGCCGTGCACATTAATGTCTTCGGCGATACCCAACGCCCTCGGCAACCCTAACTTTCTAATTCATTGTTTCATATGTTTTATGGCGGGCTATCCTAAGAGCGATCGTCCGTCGCAATGTTATTTTTTTGAACAATAGGTCACATATTTCGCCCTCGAACAAAAGATCGAACATGCCGGGGCTGTGACCACATGGCGCGTGATCTTCGAAACACGGGCGCTTTGATTTCGGTATTGCCCTAGGACAAAATTAATAACCTGGTTCGCGTCATATTCCGGTGCATCAACAGTATTACAACCAGTACATAAATATAATAACAGTTTTAATGAGATTAATTATTAAACTTGGATATAAACACATTTTTTTTAAATGTCAATTTATAAGTGGTCTACACATTTGGCAAATAGAGTAAACTCCCAAGTACCCAGAGTGGATGTGAAAAACGAATTTATTTATTTCTGCCAAAAAAATAAATAAATCAAAACATAAACTCAAAATTAACTTATATTTTACTTTACTATATAATAGAAAATAGGTTTTTTTTTCACCAAAAGTCACCAAAAATTAATACATAAACATATTTGAAGCAACGTGCCTACCAGCTTGCATTTAAAGTTAACATTAAAATATATCAAAATGATAGTTTGACCTAATTTTGCCAGCTTTATTTTCTGGTACATATTGTTACGCAGTTAAATGAAACATTATTTTGACATTTTTAATAATATTTTACAATGTTTTAAAATTCTTTTAAAATGTATTATTACCCTGATTAATCCGCAAGCCCGGTTAATGGCATCTCAAATAATTGAGAGTCTACAACATTCTTCAATCGGTAACAAAATTATTGGAAAATAAACCATAAACAATTAATTAGAAAATATAAATGCTTTGGCTTAGGTATTGTTTTTCAGAAAATATTTACGAGCCAATATTCTGACATGATCAGAATAAAAATTTAAACTCATCTCACCATTCAAAATTTGATTAACCTGTTTGCACCGTGTAAAAAACTAACTCATCAAAACCAAGTTTTTATTATACTCCCTTTATCTTTTGTATTGTTTCCAATTTAATATTCTATCCACATATAGCCATCTGATTGGACCCATGACTCGAGTTGAAACAGGGTTCGCACCTTCTCTACGCGTCGGGCTCCTTTCTCATTTGTATGTAAATTTCGAAAATTCAAAATTATACTATAATAATTAAATTTTTAAAACGAAAATTTGTTAGATCATTTTTATCATCGCTGCGAATCTGCCTCCAATGTTTCAGCTTGATGGGATCACGGAAAAAGAGTTAAAAATCGATCCAAAGTTTTTTCGTCAGACAAGCAGACGCTACGAGTTACAAGAAAGGGAGTAAAAATGACCAATCTTATAGTTAAATCCAATATTAAATTACTGCATTATGTTCATCACATTTAAGAAACGAGGAGTCAATTTCACTAACAGCCAATGATTTTAGTTGACCTGCAACTTTAAATTTGTAGCATATATAGGGCATGCGGCTTTGACATAACATAGTAATTTTATTTAAACAATCAGAGGCATCAACAATAGGAAATGTTAACGTATTTGGACCACATGCCCTAGCAGAAATTATTTCGTGACCATGTAATGGCACTGGTGACTTAACATTTTGTTTGCATTTTTCACAGTTACCTAATTTTTTCAATGATTTTGCTACAACATGCTACAACACTTATATATTATTGTATGCTCTTTCTGCGGGTAAAATGTTTACGGTGGATGACATAACACTTCGGGGGTAATCATGATCAGCGACCAATAACAATATTACAAGATAAAAATGATTTTAATGAATTTATTAACATGTTTCCCTCGTCATTCTCACAATTTGCCCCGACAGAATTAGAAGATGTTAAATATGTTTTTAAATTCATTTATAAATGATGTACACATAGGAGTCACATTGCGTACACCATGACTCCTAACATGCAAAAGAAATTTTCAAGTGGGTCTTGATTTAAATTTCGCAGTAGGACGAACTGAAAATCATGCTTCATGAAAAGTTTATTTGACAAATATTTTATTCCTTTAATAGTACGGACCCAGTTACGGATGGAAGGTGGAACAGATGTTTTTTTAGTAATAGGATTATGAAACTTCATTGAATTTAAAATTTTGATAGTTTTTTTCCAAAACGGCTCGTGGATAGATTCCACGGTGATGGCACAGCGATATTCCCTCATTAACTGAGACTTAACGCAGTTTCCGTTTACACTATCGAATAAACTATTCATAAACATTATAAAGTCCGCTGTATTAATTATGAAACAGATGATATTTTCCCACGTACCCTAATAATATACATGTTTTCTATTTATATTGCAATTTAAATGTTTCAAAGTTATACAAACTCTACAGAGACACATTTCGTCTATCTTATAATATCACAGCTTTAAAGATACGCGCGCACTAAGAGTTTTTCGCTGCGCGGCGAAAAAGCGTTGCGGCATGATGTTGCACCGCAGTGTGGTTCTTGAAAAATAAAGGGTTTTGAAAAACAAAGGGTTTTGAATCGTATTGCGCGCACTTAGCGGCAAAATAACGCAGCGGCGAAAAATCTGTAACACGTTACAACTCGCATGCGGCGCGGCGGTCAGCGGCAAAATAACGCATCTTTTTAAAAGTATTGACCATGTCTTGATCGCAGAAAGAAAATGCTGACGGCCGTTGGAGTGAGGCACAGACATAGGCCCGGTTGTTTCAAATTCGATCAAAGTAAGCGTAGAGTTTAAACTGAAATTTTACGTTCTCCACCAATCAGACGATCCGTTTTCGTAAAAATCTATGCTTTTATCGACCGCTTACTTTGATCGAACTTGAAACAAACGGGCCATAGACGTACTATAAAGTACGTCTTTGGTCTATAATCTGTGAGTATGTCTATGGGCATAGACGAATAGGTGATAGGGAGGGTTAGGGCCGGTTGTTTCAAGTTGGATTAAAGTAAAGTCCGTCCAACTTATCTGGAGAATAAAGGAGGGCGTCCCAATCGTTGTGGTACTGCCCGTAGTCTAAAAATTATCTCATTTGTAGGGAATTTTTTGCAAATTCGTTTTTTCTTAAAAAAGTTATTGAGCAGTATACGACACGATAAAAAACAAAAAATGTAAACTAACGTACAAATAAATTTATCAAAATATACATTCGTAAAATACACAACGTCACAAAATGGCGTTTTTTCAAAATCAAAGAAAAATACAATTTTCAGGAAAAAAAACAAACAATAATAATTATTTTAGGCCGGCGCCACATTACGCAGATCTTCCGCCGCGTCTTTTCCGTTGCGTCAAATCGGCAAAGCAAATAGGTCAACCGATCATCCGCGTAGTGTGTTTAATAAGCGAATATTGTATGGAAAGAAATGTAGCGATGTTCCGCGACAGAAGAGACGCGGTGGAAGATCCGCGCAGTGTGGCGCCGGTTTTATTCGATAATGATCTGACCTCCATGTTTAACTCAGTAACACCTAAGGATATCAATCGGCTTAGGGCTGTTGTATCAACTTGGTTTATAGTAATATTTCGTTCAAAGCATGGATATTTTGCGTTTTCCACCGATCAAACAACTCGCTCTCGTAAAAATCTATGCTTCAAATGAACTATTGCTATAAAGTAAGTTGATGCAACCAGTCTTTAATGAGCATAAATAAAGAAGTTTTTTTTTGAAAAAAATATGTTTATACAAATGAACTCGTTAATGAATTATGTAATAAAAAGTATAAATAATAAAAATTCTATGTAAAAAATTATCGAATAAAATATATTCTAAAACTTTTCTCATCTTACGGCTTCTAAATCAATTTTTCCACTTATCCTTGTTCTTTTTTTTCCGGGTGTAGATATTTTAATGCCCATTTCCACGGCCGCTTTACCTTCTTTAACTATTTTGTAAATTGCCGATTCAGAAATACCTGAAGAAATTGTATAATAGTAAAATAATAAACTAAGTACGGGAAAATCATCATAACTGCATGGCAGCACTAACCTGAAGCGGCGGCAATACATCTACGAACAAAATCAAACGGTATAATTGGGGCTTTTAGACGTTGTTCCTCTTCAAAAAACGTTTGCATTTTCAAGATTATTTCCCGAACACCGCTTTTAATGATTTTTGGCATGGTGACAGTCTAAAATTTTCTTAAAAAACTATCGAAACAGTCATGAACCCCTCTGTAAACAAAGTCTGTCAAAGGTCTGTCAGCTGTAGATAATCCAATATGGCGTCGTTAGTTCCAAATTTGGCCATTCTTCAGATAAGTTAGACGGACTATAAGCGTTCTTTTAAAGCATAGATTTTTACGTTCTCCACCAATCAGACGATCCGTTTTCGTAAAAATCTATGCTTTAATCGACCGCTTACTTTGATCGAACTTGAAACAACCGGGCCTTACGCTCACATAATCCGCGTGAGGCGTGGACTATCCTACGTTGTGTGCAGAGCGACCTTATCAATGGAATATCAAGGAAAGTAACGGGAGTTTCAAAACACTATGATACTATATACACATTTATTAAAAAAAAACACAGTCAAAACTTACGGTCTAAAACACTATTTCTAACTTTATAACTAATCTAATCTAGCAGTGGGTCGAAACCGTAATTTGAGGAACTTAGGGACCAACTTTCTTTTTTTACTTTTTTCTTTATGCGGATGGATAGAGCTCATTAACCTTATCAATAGTTGTCCTATGAAACTTTTTCCTAAACTTTATAGTTTGGGCAAAAAAAAAATTTTTTGTATTTTTTGTATGGAGCGGATCTTTTGCGATGCGCGGGCTCGTGCGTATAGTCCGTCTAACTTATCTGAAGAATGGCCAAATTTGGAACTAACGACGCCATATTGGATTATCTACAGCTGACAGATCTTTGTTTACAGAGGGGTTCACGACTGTTTCGATAGTTTTTTAAGAAAATTTTAGATTGTCACCATGCCAAAAACCATTAAAAGCGGTGTTCGGTAAATAATCTTGAAAACGCACACGTTTTTTGAAAAGGAACAACGTCTAAAAGCCCCAATTATACCGTTTGATTTTGTTCATAGACTTATTGCCGCCACTTCAGGTTAGTGCTGCCATGCAGTTATAATGATGTTCCCATACTTAGTTTTTTATTTTACTATTATACAATTTCTTCAGGTATTTCTGAATCGGCAATTTACAAAATAGTTAAAGAAGGTAAAGCGGCCGTGGAAATGGGCATTAAAATATCTACACCCGGAAAAAAAAGAACAAGGATAAGTGGAAAAATTGATTTAGAAGTCGTAAGATGAGAAAAGTTTTACAACATTTTATTCGATAATTTTTTACATAGAATTTTTATTATTTATACTTTTTATTATTTATACTTTTTATTACATAATTCATTTGTATAAACATCTTTTTTCAAACATAAACTTTTTTATTTATGCACATTAAAGACTGGTTGCATTAACTTACTTTATAGCAATAGTTCATTTAAAGCATAGATTTTTACGAGAGCGAGTTGTTTGATCGGTGGAAAATGCAAAATATCTATGCTTTGAACGAAAAATTACTATAAACCAAGTTGATACAACGGCCCTAAACCGATTGATATCCTTAGGTGTTACTGAGTTAAACATGGTGGTCATGATCATTAGGTATGAGACATCGAATAAAACCGGCGCCACACTGCGCGGATCTTCCGCCGCGTCTCTTCTGTCGTGGAACATCGCTACATTTATTTCCATACAATATGCGTTTATTAAACACACTACGCGGATGATCGGTCGATCTATTTGGTTTGCCGATTTGGCGCAACGGGAAAGACGCGGCGGAAGATCTGCGTAATGTGGCGCCGGCCTAAAAGAATTATTATTGTTTGTTTTTTTTTCCTAAAAGTTGTATTTTTCTTTGATTTTGAAAAAACGCCATTTTGTGACGTTGTATATTTTACGAATGTATATTTTGATAAATTTATTTGTACGTTAGTTTACAGTTTTTGTTTGTTATCGTGTCGTATACTGCTTAATAACTTGTTTAAGAAAAAACGAATTTGCAAAAAAATCCCTACAAATGAGATAATTTTTAGACTATGGGCAGTACCACAACGATTGGGACGCCCTCCTTTATTCTCCAGATAAGTTGGACGGACTATATAGAGCTATAACGCACGAGCCCGCGCATCGCGGCGGTTAGCGGACGTGGGCGCGCGGGCCGTGCGTTGTCTCTCGCGGGTCCCGCCGCGATAGCTCAGTCTCCAAATGAATCTGTCGGCGGTAGAAACTGTGGCTATTTGGCTCTTGTACAGGTTGATAGTGAAAAGGCGAAATGAAAGGCGTCGCACACGAAAACCGAGATACTGGGTCCATCCTTTGCTACAACAAAGAAATACAAATGGAGCGTTCGTAATATTTTACAGAGATCCGAGAAAATTTGTTTTTCAACAAAAGTTTTTTTAACTAAACGAGAATGTCTACAGTTTTTTTCGACAAATTACTAAACAAAATTAAAGGAGAAATAACTGGAGTGACTTCAAACATTCCTCCAAAGATATCAACTATTTCTTTCTACATTTTTATTTTTAAAATGCGATTAATGTACTCCATAGATTTCATGTCCCACAACGCTGGGCGGTTTTCTATTTCAAAAATATACTTTTCCATATCAAAATCCATTTTATATTCGCAAACCTCCTTCTGAATGAAAGAAACCGCGCGAGGATGCGGTCCCGTGCGGTGTCTCCCATACAAGTCTATACAACCTGACACCCGCGGCCGCGCGCGGGAGTCGAGTTCTCCGCGCCCGACAGCGGCTCCCGCCTTACCATTCCCACGAGACGATATCTTCGGAAATATTATCATATTGCCTATTCCAGAAAACGTCTTGTGAACGATTAGGAAAGAACAGTTCACTTTCATGAACGACTCGATGAACGAACAGTTCAGTCAACTGAACGAAATATCCCATCTCTAATGACAACATTTGAGGCGTGACGTCATTCGCTCTGACCGGCGTTTCAGTTAAAATGGCCGAATGGAGAATTTTATACTTTTATTTTATTGAAAATATCATTAATCTCAATGTGTTTATTAGAACTGGATAATTTTTTAGAATCCTTTCAAAATATTTTCTCCTCTAAAATCGCTTATTCTTTAATACTGTCATCACGCCTATTCTGAATGTCGAAACTGACCTCCGACCCTCAAAATCCCTTGGCCACCCAACAAAGTGTTGAGTCGTGCCAACAACCTACCACACAGCTGGTTATTCTTAATGAGTTGAATCTCCTTATGAAATACGAATCTTTGAACGAGCTTCACCCAGAGATGTAATGAATTTGTCAATTCAACATGTGACGACAGACCATTCAAGGGGTTGATGACAATTGTGCATGAAGCGCAAACACCACGCAGAGCTGGTGAGTAATTTGTGAAAGGCACTATACTTCATCAGCAACCCCTCATTGACCGAAACTGTGGTCATGAACGATATCACCTGGGTAGTCCTTATTCCCGGGAGAGGTTCTGATGCTCAGGGCTCAAAGTCAGATGGTCACATACTAAAAGGTTCCGCCAACTAAGCAGGATTCCACCATATCGAATGGCGCACAAAATCCTCTGGAAGGACTCCGCATGATGCAGTATCAGCTGGGTCCATTCCTATGGGAACGTGCCGCCAGAATCATGAATCAACTTGCTCATTCACTTTGCTAACACGGTTCCCCTCGTATACTTGTAATCGCAACCATGCTAGAACAATAGTCGAGTCACACCACGCCACAGGATCTTGGATCGTCACATGAGTCCCCATCACCGAACTGACGTGGTCCAACAACCCAGCCAGGAGAATGGCACCACACAACTCTAGTCTCGGAATCGTCAACCGTTGTTTAATTGGTGCCACTTTGGACTTGGCTATCAATAAATGAAGTGTGACGGTACCTGAGTTATCGATAACGCGCAAGTATACAACGGCAGCAAAGCCTTTCTCTGATGCGTCACGAAAACCATGCAATTGCCAACTCCAGGGGTTGTTGGATAATATTAATCTTGCTAACCGATATTGATTCAACAAATGAAAATCATTGGTGAAAGTCTGCCACCTCCAAACAAATGATTGAGGGGGAGTCTTATCCCATTTTAAACCCAACATCCATAATTATTGCATCAGTGACTTTGCTAGGAAGGTAACGGGTGACATCCAACCGCAAATGTCGTAAATGCGAGCTTTGTCCAAACCGCGCATTTTATACACATTCGAGATTCTTTTTTTTTATATTATTGTTCTTAGTCCTCCTCACTAGGGGTTCCTGTCCTGAGGCGGACTAGTTTATACTTACTTATTTTCTATTTTTAAATTAGTTATTATTAAATTAATTCTAACCTTGATACTTGATACCTGATACATGAAACAATCCTTGGCTGAGTTCCACACCATACCAAGGACCTTTACTACCACGTCGCCTTCCGCTTCAAATATAAACGGCGCTTTACAATGGGATTGAGGTAAATTGGAGAGCAACTCCGAACAATTGCTAGACCACTTTCGTAGCTCGAAATAACCTGAGCTCGAGAGGTCAACCAATTGGCGTTGCAGGTGAAAAGCATCAAAGAGAGATGCCGTACCGCTCACAATATCATCAACAAAGATATCATGCAAGATTTCCATGTTTTCCTGAACCAACTGGTGAAGACAGCATGGCAAGGAAGGGCGCCATAAGTGTGGTCATTGTGTTCAACTGAAACACAGACATTGTGTCATTCGAAGACGTTGTGATGAATCACCTGTTTCTATAGATTTTTTTTAAATTTTATTATTTTTATTTTGAACTCTAAGATGATTTAAATGCTACGCGGGAAAAATTGAGCTAAACCCACCTGGCGGAGTATTGGGGCTACAAAAATTTGGGAATGATGAAACGCTAGTATTGGGAGGGAGTTAGTAGCGATTGATCGGATATAGGTTACGGGCAGTTACTATTCAATTCTTATAAATCATATTAATCTTGTGGTAAAGCCGCGTTTGGTACAAATGGTTGACGATCGGCGCGGTCCGAGCGGTCCACATGTGCTTCCCATAAAAAAATACTGAACACGGCTTTCGTAGATTTGGGTCGCGATTATTGCGTTTAGAGCCGTTAAAAACCGATTAACGTCTACTCTAAGGTGACGATGATATTGACAGTTCCACGAGGTTTCTGAATTATGGACTTTTTTGCTGTGGTTTTGAAACCGCTTAAATGTCATTAATCGTGGTCTCGAGTGGATTCCCGGGCAACAGAGATGCATAGATATAAGCGAAAGTAAGGAAGGCAGGTCTAATCGGGGGATCGCGAGAGGAAAACGCCCATAAATAATTTATAGGAATTGGCCGTGAAGCACGGATAAAACGTACACGATGTACCAGAGGGGTGACCTTAACTGAGCGGATAATGATTTATTTTCGTTTCGCGGGAATCGGATAACGTAGGCAGATAGGAAAGTTAACTATAATTCCATTATATTTATCTGTAGACTGACGCTCTATCGAGGAGCGAATAATGATTCATTTTCGTTTCGCGGGAATCGGATAACGTAGGCAGATAGGAAAGTTAACTATAATTCCATTATATTTATCTGTAGACTAACGCTCTTCAGGCTTTTACAACAGATAGGTAATTGTGCAATGACGGTATATACAGTTAGGAAAGAGATAACGATAACGTGTAAGCATATTAATGGCACGACAAGAAAATAATATACTCGAATATAGATACAATATATTAACTATGTAATCACTACAAACCTGTCCGACGTTAGCGTAGTTTCAACAGGACGGGTAACGTGTATACGATTGGCTATTCTAGCTCAGATTTCGCCGGGTTTGGTAGTAATAACCACAAAACATAATTGGAACAAGTGTATCTAGATAAGAATATTGTAAATAAAATAATATGAATTTGCGGCCCATATACACATGAAATAAAAGGGTAAAGCGTATGGGGATCTCATAGATGGATGGATAAATGAAACAAATATAATTGGGAGTAAATGTAATATAACGCGAAGAAGCAAGCATATAAGTGCCAAAAACATAGGAGAACATAGTGTGATAGAGATTCGAAGACGGGAGGAACAATAATGTGAAGTGGAACGGATATAGCAGGAGCATGTAGTAATGATGAGCGTACAAATACAGACAGCTACTTGAGACCGATACGACAGATACTAGCAATCTTTCAACACACCTCTAAGAACATGGTGAGTGGTATATAGTTATCAGCGGAGGCGTCCAGTACCTTGGCAATAAATAAGCACTGAATTAATCCGACGCCTTGCCTGCGGCACTGGAGGTTTATTTACTTATTTATTTTATTTATTTTCATTTATTGGGTTTCTTACAGCCATATAATTAATCAATCTTTAAAGGAAAAACAATAATTGATGTACAGAGTTTTGGGCCAATTACGCGAAGACACATACATACAATCGATAAAAGAATAATAAAAACATGTCCAATAGTGGGTTGTGTGAGTGTGTATCTGTGTGTTTATTTATTTATTTATTTATTTTGTTTTGGGAAAAATTAAAAGCAAAACGATCTTAAAAATTTTCCACTGAATCTAAAAATTTACTTTAACTTACATTAATAGTTTATTGTGTTATAGCGAATAGTACTCTTCCGGTATTATATTGTTCGAGAATATTCACTGTCTATGTAACATAGTTATTTTGTGGATCAATCTTACTGCCAATAAAAATAATAATAAATGGTTACAAATTATGTTTAAATTCCGCAACGGAGGGAACTAATACGTCCCTGTGCGCGGAGAGCCGCGGGCATAAGACAGGATTCATTGGATGATCCACGAGAAAGATCGCCCAAAATTAATTTAAAATTAGGTATAGTACCTTTGAACGATTGTTTTATCTAGGTATGCAGTGTGTACATGTTGAGTGTAGGGAAATTGATACAATGATATAGCAGCCAAGGATCGTTAAATTTCCGATAAAGACGAGTGAAAATACGAGGGAACGGGACATGATAATGGTAGATAATGAAGAAACATCAACTATGATTAGGGGAGTACCCGATAGATTGTAGTTACGGTTGATCAAACGACAATATGGACTGAACTTAGAAATTAAATATTAAAAATTAATTATCGCGCTTGTGAAGCGAGTTCAAATCGTCCGAAGCCACTGAGTCCGTCCCAAAACAGGCACAGGGACGGAGACAGAGACGGCAACAGGAGGTGGGATCAACTGACATATCCGAGGGGAGATATGGTTTTTTTTTGCCAAATTGAATCTTAGGAACAAAGATTTAGGTTTCAAGGGAAGTAGAATATTGAAAATCCTGGAAACACACGACTTAGGACCTTTCCCGCTAGGGGGGTTTTAAAATGTCAAGAGACAGCAGAATTCAAGCAGTCGGTGTGAACGTCTACGGTGGTGTGAAATCCGCGTCGGTTGTTTTTTTGAGTGAAAGTTACCGTCGACTTAGAGTGTCTCAGTGGTTGGAAATTATAGTTTAACTTCAAGTGAAAGTTGTGTACGGGTAAATATACTCTTCGACATTGTTTATTGCTCACATTAAAAGAAAAGGAGGGTACGGGTTTGATTTTATTTTATAAAGGGTAGTTAATTTGGCATATTAGAACTTCGGAAATTACTGCGCTTTATTGAGTTGATTAGTCCGGCATATATAGAACTGATATTTGCAGATCTCCGGAAACTAGCTGTGCGTTATAAAGATACCTATTTTATGCTAAACACGCGGGAAATTGTTAATAAATCTTGTAAAAATACCTATCTTATGCTAAATACGCGAGGTCCTGTTAAAAGGGTTTTAACTCAGAGTACGGGATTGATTTTATTTTATAAAGGTAATTAATCTGGCATATCGGAACTTCGGAAATCACTATGTTCTATAAAGTTAATTATTTTTGTCGTCTTACTAGGTTCACAGAATAATATTCGCAGAATTTCAGGAAACGGTAGAGTTCAAATTTAGTTAAATTTCCGTTTTACTAAGTATAGTATTGGCGGATCTCTGGAAACTAGCTGTGCGTTATAAAGATACCTATTTTATGCTAAACACGCGGGAAGTTGTTAAAAGATAAAGGAGTTGTTACTAACAGATTCGATTTTAAATAAGTCTTATAAAATACCTATCTTTGCTAAATACGCGAGGTCTCATTTTAATTTTTACATTTGTAAGGCATATAATATTTCGTTATATGAAATGTTTCGATTAGACCGGGTTTATTTTAGTTATCGAAAGAATATTTAGTTTATTTTAATATTTTTTTTTGTTTATGTTTAATAGTAAGAGTCCGTTAAAATTATAGCGAATTAATTCTGGGATTAAAAATGCGTCTAGTGAAAAATATATAGCTGATCTCGCGGGGTATCAGGTTCAGCCCATAATAATCTAGATTTTCATTTCGTTTAAAAGTATATAGAGTAATTCCGTGAGAATCGGGGTTTATTTACAATTTCACAGATGTATAAATTCCATTACTCTAGAAAATTATATAAAATAATCTCGTGAGAATCGGGGTTTATTTACAATTTCACAGATGTATAAATTCCATTACTCTAGAAAATTATATAAAATAATCTCGTGAGAATCGGGGTTTATTTACAATTTCACAGATGCATAAATTCCATTATTCTAGAAAATTATGTAAAATAATCTCGTGAGAATCGGGACTTATTTACAATTTTACAGACGTATGAAATTTCATTATTCTAAAAAAATTATATAAAATAATCTCGTGGGGGTCGGGGTTTATTTACGGTTTTACAGAAGTACAAGTTGCACTATTTTATAAAGTATATAAAATTGCTTCCGTTCGGCCCGGGTTATCTTATATTATATAGGAAAACATAGGTCCCGCGCTATTAAAACATATAAAACGTTTCATGTGGCCGGGATTATTACGCGCGTTGGGGAAAGTCTATAAGGTAAAAATATGTTTAATTTGATTCGGGTATTTTATATTTTATGAAAGATATTTGCCTCGCGGACTTAAACTATGAAAAAATGTTTCAATTAGTTCTGGTTATACTTTAGGAGTGATGTAAACTTCGCGGTTGTATAATTTGGGGTACTTCGTATTGTACGAAACGTAAATCTCGCGTATAAAAACGCGTATAAAAAAAAAACGTATATCATGTATTCAAACATATAAAAACTTCTAGTACATTGTTTCGATAGACCGGGGTTGTATTATACTTATAAAGATGTTATAGGGCCTCGTTATATTGAAAATATATAAAAACCGCCTGGGGCCGGGTCTTCTTATTTATAAACTATATAAGATTTTGTTACATTAAGTTATATAAAATGCTATCGTTCGGGAATTCGCGTTTCATTTTAAGCATATATAAATATAGGGTCCCGTTTTTGAGCAATGTTAGTGTTTCGTTTAGAATTCGCGCCTTCATTTAATAAATATGAAACATGTAGATTTCAATGAGAACTATTTTAAAATGATTCGTTTAGAAATTCGCGTCTTGTATTATAAATGTGAAAATTATAGTATTCGTTTTGAGCTAAAACGTGTGAACATAGAAACACTACAGCTTTGACCGCTATTTTGTTTACTATGCCTAGGACATTCTTGCGGTGTATTAGGCTTGATGGTAAAATTTAAACTCTTACTCTGTTTAAAATATACGTAGTGTCTCCGCCTAGATTGGCTTCACGATATACTTTATGAAATTTGTAAGTTCCGCTGTCCTAAAATTATATAAAATTACCTTCGTTTAGATCGGGTTATATCATATTCCTCGTGGAACGCGTAAAACTCGTTGTCCTGAAACTAAATAAGGATGTTTCATCTAGACCGGGTTCATTTTACATTTTAGGAAGAATATAAGTCCCGCGTCTTTCACTACATAAAATGGATTTGGTAAGATTGGGGTTGTTTATACTTGTAGAAATTACAGAATCCCGTTATTACTAAACTATATTAAAATGATAAATTATATTAAAATGATTTAAACTATATTAAAATTTGCCGGAGAGTGGATATCAAATATTCGAGATGATAATAAAATTATATTAAGAATAATATAATTTTGTTATCAATGCACAAACTTGGCAATGAACTACCTACATATGTCGACATTTTAAATCTATCTCTCTCAAAATTTAAAAAATCATTATATGATCATTTCTTTTCAAAATATTAAATTTTTATATAATGTCTTAAATTTTTTTATATATGTAGCTGGCTATTCAAATTTAATGTTGCTATATTATCGGTGAGTAAAAATTTCTGAGATCACTACTTTACACTTTTTTTGCATATATACTTTTTACATATATGTCTAACCTCATTATTTTTAAACTATGTATATATACTTTTTTACATTTATACCCTTTATTTTTCTTTTACATTTAATCGTTTGTTGTATTTTAATTATGTATAAACCTGTTGTAAAAGGCTATTAAGCCGTGTAATTAATTAATAATAATAATAATAATAATAATACTAATAATAATAATAATAATAATAATAATAATAATAATAATAATAATAATAATATTAAGAATGAAACTAAATCGGCGGACCCTAAAAGTAATATGTATTGACCTTATAAAGATGTAGACTAGTGGGGTTTTATTATAGAAGCAATCAATTCTTTAACAACAACAAGTGGACAAGTGGTTGCTTCATGGGTTTGTTAAAACTTATAAATGGATGGAATCCTAGATTCAAAGCTTAATCCCGGTATTTCGGATAAATATAAGAATATGTAACATCGGAAAATAACGGGTAACGGGTTTTATGAAAAATATCGGTGCGTATAATCATTAGAGTATGATCATTAGAATTAGAGTCTAGTCTCGATGACCCGGGTAAGTACGGATGCGTAAGGACTATGTTACAGTATTATTAAGATATATGAATACTTACAATTGTCGAGCTAGAGTCTAATTCCGGTATCCCGAGGAATATAAATTCGAAGAAAGGGAAATAATGTCTAGTTTCGGTTTGGTTAGAGTATATACACCGTATAGTTACAGAGGCTGGATACTAAGCCCCAGCTACGGAAACTTAAAAACGCGTGATGGCAGGATCAAAGGTTAGGTTAGGTTATTACTAGCGGAGGTTCAGCTGTATATAGTCAGGAGACGTTTCAATAGTATCATCATCATCATCTTCATTAGCGGTGTCCCAGTCATATATAGTCAGGAGGCGTTCCGATAGTGTCATCATCATCATTAGCAGTGTCCCAGGTATATAGTCAGGAGACGTTTCAATAGTATCATCATCAACATCATCATTAGCGGTGTCCCAGTTATATATCGTCAGGAGGTGTTTCAATAGTATCATCATCATCATCATCATTAGCAGTGTCCCAGTTATATATAGTCAGGGGGCGTTTCGATAGCATCATCATCATCATCATCATCATTAGCGGTGTTTCAGCTATATATCGTCAGGAGTCGTTACGATAGTATCATCATCATCATTAGCGGTGTTTCGGCTATATATAGTCAGGAGACGTTACGATAGTATCATCATCATCATCATCATCACTAGCGGTGGTTCAGCTATATATCGTCAGGAGGCGTTTCGATAGCATCATCAACGTCATCATTAGCGGTGTCCCAGTTATATATCGTCAGGAGGTGTTTCAATAGTATCATCATCATCATCATCATTAGCAGTGTCCCAGTTATATATAGTCAGGGGGCGTTTCGATAGCATCATCATCATCATCATCATCATTAGCGGTGTTTCAGCTATATATCGTCAGGAGTCGTTACGATAGTATCATCATCATCATTAGCGGTGTTTCGGCTATATATAGTCAGGAGACGTTACGATAGTATCATCATCATCATCATCACTAGCGGTGGTTCAGCTATATATCGTCAGGAGGCGTTTCGATAGTATCATCAACATCATCATCATTAGCAGTGTCCCAGTTATACATCGTCAGGAGACGTTTCAATAGTATCATCATCATCATCATCATTAGCGGTGTCCCAGTCATATGTAGTCAGGAGGCGTTTCGATAGTATCATCATCATCATTAGCGGTGTCTCAGATATGTATCGTCAGGAAACGTTACGATAGTATCATCATCATCATCATCATCACTAGCGGTGGTTCAGCTATATATCATCAGGTGACGTTTCGATAGTGACAACATCATCTTCATCAGTGATGGCAGGGTTCCAGTTACACATCAGTCGGAGAAAATTAGGCAGATCCCATCATCATCGATGGCAGGATTCTAGCTGTACACCATTTGGAGAAAATACACCGACATCCCTGGCCAGGGGCTAGGCATATCCCTACTGTCCAGATCCACCTTTCCATCTACTAATACGAGGGGTCATGGCCTCGTGAAACCACATGGCAACCAACCATTACAAGTATTTATTTATGTATTGTATATGTAAGTATATGTATGTATATTATATTTTATTAGTATGTATCTATTCGTACGTAGTGTATGAGGGGGCTCTTCACGGGTGGCACAACACCCGTGCGGATGTCTTCCCTCGTCTGGAATGGATTGAACGTATTGATGCATACCAGATTATAATAAGTACTACCTGGGAGGGTGGTTGCAGTCACTGTAGTGTCGCGAATGGCCAATGGGCTGCAGTTGCTCACAGGCGAGGGTTGGGGAGCCTAGGAAACTCCCCCTCCCCACTCGCATATTTTTGACTTGACAGGTGGCCCGGGACCAGCTTTACAGTAGCTTCAGTATATATACCGTAGTTTAACTTAGTTTAACCTGGAGGAGTTGGAATTCGGGGGGCAAACTGGCTCTGAGCCCGGACGCCAGACACTGACGCGAGGGATGGTGCGGTACTTTGCACAGAAGAGGCCCAACATGAAAGGGCGCATCCAGGCTCAGGTCAACGTATCCGGAACTCGTGTCGGGAGAAGGAAGATGGGATCAGTCACCGATGAGCCTTTGGGTATGGAGGGGCCGAATTTAAAGCAACAACATTTTCCGCGTACACATACATTTACACATACCTTCTACAAACCCCTTATCCATTAGAACCCAACGTACCACTAGAATGAGACATAGGGCCAGATACAGGTGACGAAACTTAGGCCGGCTAGTAAATAAACGTAACAATGTAATTGATATAAAGATAATGCAGAGTAAATATAAAAGATCGTAGGGAATAAGCACAGCGAGATAACGGCGGAAGATAAAATTATTAATCAGCGAGGGCGTCGAAGACGGAATCATCCATAGGAGCGGCTACGAAGGACTCGAGGGCTTTCAGGGGATCTATGTACTCTATATGTGCGTGCGCATGTGATAACGGCACGTTACTAACCTTTCCAGTGGATGGCGGTCGATCCCATACAGGTAGGACAATGGGGGATCAAGCGGAGAGGGCGTGGGGGCAGAGGATCGCGCACTCTGGAAGCGCAGCTACACCAGATGCAGTGGTTTCAGTCCGTATGAATGATAGGTAAATAATATAGGGCCACGGAACATAGTATGTTTAGCAGTTGCACCGTAGGGCTTAATTGACGTGCTAGGTAGTTTTGTTTACGTTTTCCATGAACATTCACGAACTTCATACCCCAGTATTTAATTTAAGTAAAGCTTGCGTTAGGGTTACCACTAAACCAATTCATCCCCTATAGTTCGAAACAAAAAATTACACAACGTGAACTGGGGAGGTCTTGAATAAAGCGAGGGTGTTTGGAAATACTACGTTAAAAACCGTAGAGCCTTCACCCGACGTAGATAGATAGCTTGTTTGCCTCTAACAAGGCGTAAACTCAGTTAGGAGTAGGATCGAGCTGTAAGGCGAAGAAGATGAGCCATCACAACGTGCGCCATAGAATATTTTGAAACCTTCTATCCAACAGATATACGAGAATTTGCCGATACATCTGTTTGATGTCGGCAGTAAAACGATTTTATGTAACCGAAAACGGAGAATAATATCTACAATATTCTGTTGTAGCTTAGGCCCGGTGAGCAAAGCTTCGTTCAGTAATACGCCCAAAGAACTCGACATTGAGGCGTCGAAAACAACTCGCAATTTAGAGGTACCTACATCCTTCCAGATCCCATGATGTGTGCTGATTCATCAATGGGATGGAGTGATTCTGTGAGCCGTAGCATGTGACCCAATGCTTCGTACTCTTCCAAGAATGAAACATAGGCTTTACACAAAACTTAGAACGAGACAGGCGACGCTCTACTGACATCAGTCTTCTTTCTGCAGCAAGATACGACTTCCCTAACTCAAGATGACCAGATTTAAACGGCGGGCTAACAACGAACCGACCTGCCGCATCCCAGGAGTGAGTGTCCACAAAATGCTGTCACACCACTCATCCTCAGAAACTGCTATCTTGGCACTCGGGAGCTCCTCGACTTTCCAAAGCGCTCTAATGTCTTTTCCAATGACGTGTCTACTGTTGTCATGAACGAGTTCACAGCAGGTGACATGGGGCCCTCTACCTTGCCCATTACAATCCAACCGAAACTTGTGTCCAGAAACCGGTTCGTTCGGTCGTCCGACTAAGCGGCCAGACCGCAACACTAATGGAAATACATATGTCGGCTCCCAATAAGGCTGTCAATTGTGTGCAGGACTCGCTAGCAATGGATCTGCTAATTTCAAATTATTTATGTGTTCCCACATCAGAGTGCCTAAATGACAACTCATATTTGCACAAATATTAGGTAACATGAGAAAATCAACATCATACAAAATACTCAAATGACCGGTAGGCCGAATAATACCAGACGTTCTGCCCCGATGGGCCACTGAAGCCATCTGACCTATATATATAGGCCTTGAAACATGTTGATATTTTCAAAATAAAAATGTTGTGAAAACTAAGTTTATTTTATTAATCATATTAATATGTAATGTCGTCACAAAATTACTTTGCTATTTTTGAAGATGTTATTATGTCGACTGAATTATACGCTTACTATAGCAGAATCTCGTTAATTTGTTAAATATTGTGAGTTGAAAGTACACATGGCCCCTCCGGCGTAGAACGAGGTTAACAATTAAAATTAATGCAAAGTTTTATTTTTCTTTAAAATATAAACTTCAAAATATTAAAGTTTCAACAAAGTGAACATTTATTTACATTCAATAAACTGCTGTCTAAAAAGAAAACTAAAAATAGTAAGTTGAAATTATTTATTTTACATAAAATAAATGTAACAATATTTCTATAAAATAAAACATTTTTGCACAAATTTTTTCATAAGGTTTCATTGATGAATAATATTACAGTAATTTCTTAAAACTTAGCAATTTTTGGAAAAATATATGATAGTATTGGAGTATCTCCAACCAGCAATGGATCACACAATATGTTTCTTCAACTTAAATGTGATATTTTTTCCTCCAAAGCCGGTAGCGTCACAGCAGAAATGGTTGATTTTGAAATACCAAGATAATATCTTAAATGACTGTTAAAATCATGTATACAGTCAATATTAGATTTGAGAATGTGTGTGTATAATAAGATTGAATATAAATGCTGTGTAGGATTTGGTTTCCAATTCGCAACTTTAATCTTTATTCTTCTTTTTCTTCTTCTTCTTGGGTTCTCCCGTTGTGTCGAGGTTGACTCCGTTCTGAGGAACACCGTTTGTTAAGGATTCATCTGCGTCTGCTTGAACCTCCGAAAGCTTTCGCTTCTTGCTCTGAAAACATTTGATTGTTTAATTTACAACGCACAAAGCAGGAAAATTATATTACATCCATAACGTAATATGGTAAATTTGAATAATTTCTCGGTAATTCGAAATAATTTTTAGCCCCTTGCACCATCGATACATTTAATTTTTTCTTTCAATCAATACATTTCTGTTCACAATTACGAATTTTCAATTTGACAAAATTGTAAAAAATATTTTGATTTTTTTTGCAAGTGAGAATAACAAAAACAGACATTTTTCACAAAACTAATGGCGTTTTTCATGTTTTACGATTTTTGGCGAATTTCAAATCGCATTGCCATTTTTTTGTGACTAGAATTTCGAATTAACAGGGTGCCACATAATTCGAAATGTTTTTTTTTGGGTACCTTGAATTTCAAATTAACGAGGTTCTACTGTAATAAAATCTTGAAATCTAAATTTGTTGATATTCTAGGTTGTTTGTTATTTTGGCTAACAGAAAACAAGTTATAAAATTTGGTAGATATACAGGGTTATTTGTAAAACATTAATAACCTCGCAGGACTGTATTCCTGCCATGATAATGAGTCGAAAATGTTCAAGCTATTATGACCTAATATCAATAGGTAAGGAGATATGCGACATCAAAGTTTGCATTTTTTTTCTCAATATTTCTGACTTATTTTTTGTAAAACGTTGGACTATCATTACAGTAACTTATATCGAATACAAAAAATTCATTCCCTTTAGTACAAGTCAAATAAAAAAATAAGAACCTTTGAATTCCAATTGGAAAACATTCCAATTGGATTTTTTCGGGGTCTTTATCATTTTATTTAACTTGTATTGAAACAAATGAATTTTTCGTAATCGATATGAGTTACTGTAATGATAGTCCAATGTTTTGCAAAAATAAGTCAGAAATATTGAAAAAAAAAATGCTAACTTTGATGTCGCATATCTCCTTAACTATTGATATTAGGTCATAATAGCTTGAACATTTTCGACTCATAATCAAGGCAGGAATATAGCCCTGTGAGGTTATTAATGTTTTACAAATAACCCTGTATATATTTCTTATTCCAAATGCAGGATTAAATTACAAACAATCACACCGACTACTAGAGGTTCAATGTGATTATAGTCATCTCACCTTTTTCTTTTTCTTTTTGCTCCCGTCTTCTGCTTCCACACCGTCCACAGGCAAGACGGCGATGGCTGCCGCCTCCTCCATGGCCTCTTTCATGACATCCACATTCTTCCTGGGCACATCTCCACATTCGTAGAACTTCAGGCGGTCCTCCACCTGCTGCTTTAGCTTCTCACCAAACACGTTGGACTGCATTTCTGTATCGCAATACATTAAATTATTATTGTTGAGAATTTGTGGAAAAAACACTTACTGAAGTGGCATCAAGGTTTCAATATTCGTGTGGATCGCATATATATTTTTTATAGGAGACTATAATTTATTTAATTAACTATATATTATTTAAAACTTTTGAACATAGAAATTACTAGAAGCAAAAAGTGTTAGAAACAAAATAATTAATTTCAGAATGGACATTTAACCGGTCGTATTCCGCCCAATTTCGCGCACGAATGCTGTTTTTTTAGACACATTTTTGTGATGGTTATATTCATGTAAAAATCAACAATAATCGCTAAGTCGCGGTTTCTCAATACACAGGCTTTAATAATTACTGATTCATTAATTATGAAAATAAGTAACGAAATTTACAAACATGTTTATTGAATAAAACCATGGAAGCAATAACACTAAGTAAATTGTATTTCAATATTTTCATTTTAAATATATCAAAGAAAATAAAAATACTTAATTTTAACACTTTTTTAAAAGATAAATAACACAATTAATGCGCAGTTTGAAGACGACATTTGGAATGATTTCTTGTCCGGTTTGCGCGGCAATTGAGGTTACTTGACAAATAGAACTCGTTCATTCATTCAAAAACTTGATATATAACCAATGATAAGCTTTAAAACCCATAAAAGTAGGTAAAATAGGCCCAATTCACATACGTGTGTAGGGAGCACAGATCTGAGCTCTGGTTAAAAATGCTGAAATGAAAAATACGAATTCCTTTATTACTACT
>JADDOH010011125.1:0-53118 GCA_016648135.1 Agrypnia vestita | reverse complement strand
TTTTAATTTTTTTGATTTGCTCTGAGAGGTTACTGATGTATCGTATCTCGATAGGTAAGTTATTATAGCAATTAATGGCTTTATAAATATAGTGATGCTGCATTTGGGTTGTTTTACACTTAGGCAATATGAATTGGTTTCCATTTTTCATAAGTTTGAAATATTCCTGGTTTTCTGTAAGGTTTTTTTCTTTACATATTTTAATATGGAAATTTGCTTGAAAATATCATCTACGTTTGGTACTGGAAACAATTTAAAGAGATCTTTTGTTGGAAATGTAGATTTTTTTCAGTATTACTTTAATGATAATCCTTTGTGATATTTTTACTGAGTTTATGTTTTTCTTATAACAACCTCCCCATCCGATAACACCGTATAGGTATGAGTAGAGAGTGAACAATGGCGTAATAAATATTTTAAATAATTTTTGTACTTAAAATATTTCTTAATCTAACGAATATGTAGATACATTTCCTTATTCTTTTTACTAGTTCGATGATGTATCTATCCACTTGAGGTGTTGATCAATGATCACATCAAGGTATTTTGTTTTGGAGGTGGAGTTGATTAATGTACAGTTATTGTTAGGTAGTTTACAGTTCGTATTACATTTTTGCTCATGGATTATAATTTTGTTGTTATGTTTAGGTATTTTTTGTAGAGAAAATAGTATATATGCAGTTTTTTTGGCGTTGAGTGCCAGTTTGTTAGGCTTTTTTATTTTACTGGCGCGTGTAAACTCTTTCGAACCGGGTGTTCAATCTCCATCATTAAAATAATTATTTAATAATATGTGTTGGATGTAAAATGAACAAAATTTGTCATGATGGAAGGAAATATATATAAACAATTAATTGATTAGGTATTGATAAAATGATCTGGGGTCACTGGTGGTTCTAACGGTAAAGAGAACGGTTAGTGGAAGTAATATTAAGAAAATTAATACTCGAGTTAAAATTTCTTTTAAATCTATAATAATTTAAAATTTCTAAACAACATCATCTAAACTTTCAAAATTATTAAGTGTTTTAGCCTAACGTGCGACGGCATCGAAAAGTTTAATGGTAGGTACATGAATGAAAAGTTTGATTGTTATCCATGATGTGGTTCGCAGATTCAGAAAAGTTATTTCTAGCAAGACAAAGTCGATGCTCTCCTCGGATAAAGGTCGTCCTCCTGATGACGTTGAATAAGAATTCAACGAAACGTCGAGAATCGTTTCTCGGAAAAACATACGGTACAAGTATAAAATATCCGCAACAAGTAACAGTTAAATATGTCTAACGACCGTTATAACGACCTTAACTTTTTAATAACTAAGGTATTGTTATTAGCGTACGCGTTTACCTAAATGTCCGAAAACACACTTTTGTTTTCATCAATGAAGTGTGTTTAAGTGTGTTTGAAATCTTTTGAACCCGAGAGCCATTTTTCAATTTTGCATTAGGGCTTAGTTTTTTAAATTAATGTCACTGTCTACATGGCGATTGAGATGCGGCAGCATGGTTTGTGAAGATGTTGAGACGGTGTATACTTCTCTTGGTGACTGTTGAAGTCCAATACCTACTACTTCCTGTAGTACCTACCACGATGAGCTAGAGGTGCCTGCAGGCTTCGTTCTCTGTCACTTCATTTTTATTTTATCTGACGATACAATGTTATGTATCTTTGGAAATCTTCAGCATCGGCTACCATACGGATCTGTCTCCAGTGGAATATCCCCATATCTGGTTGGATTTACACGCGAAGGGGATCTGGGCTTAATACTCACATAATGGGGTCCAAAAAAAACTAATTAAAACATAATTTAAAAAATATTAATTTTTAAATAATTTTCTTGCTTTTTTGCTAGCAAACTCGTTTTAATTTATCAATAAACTGCCATAAAATATGATATACATTGTAGATATACATTGTGCTTGTTCTATATTTACTTTGTAAGTCTATATCCAAAGTACAAAGTAAGGAATTTTTAATTTGTGACAAGTTGTAAATTCCCTTTCGATTGGTGGTATAGCGAGAGTTTATTTTTATTATTTTTTAGACGAATTTTATAAATTAATTATTTCAAATTGTTTTTGGGGCGTTTTTCAATTTGCGAGTCATAATCTCTAGCGCTATGTATTAAATTAAGCCCTTGGTACACATATAATATTAAGTATAAATACTTGAGGAAACTTAGAAATTGTAATCTAGCATCCATGGACACTGGTGTTATATATACACTAGCTGTAACCCGTCAAAAATGACGGAACATTGGTTCGCGTCTTTGCCCCAGTATATATTTATAGCATCTTTTTGGCGATCTATGGAGAGGCGGCCGTAGCAACATGCGTTAATCGGCCGGTTCGGGCTTGGTGGCCCGTGGTTCAAGCCCCATTTCCGGCCGTTTTTTAGCCGTCAGTTCGAACGAAATTACGGATGTTACACGAAGTTATAGGGACAGACAGACGGACGGACGGACAAACAACGAAATTATTATGTTTCATGGACACTGACGTTATCAAAGTAGTTTAATTTGCCTTCATCAAATATTTGCACTAACTACTGTACGGTGTCCTATTATAAACTACATTAAAATACTAGCAATAGAATGTAGTGTTTTTTATTTATTTTATTTATTTAATTAATAATATATATATAATATTTTTTTACAATCATACATAGACAATGTTTACAAATCAATATTTTTTTTGTGTGTATATACCTCACCAAAAAGAATTATGATTCTTGTGTGTGGTGAGGGATTTTAATTATTATTGGTTTTAATTTTTAATTTTGATATTTTTTAAAATAAATTTTTCGTTTTTTATATTTAAAAAAAAATGTAACAGCTAAAAATTTTAACAGGATTTTTTGAATTTTTAGTAATTTTATTTGACTTATGCAAAAGCGAATGAATTTGTAATATTTGATCATAAGTTATTTAAAATTTACGTAAAATAAGTAAGAGATATTGAAACAAACTTTGATGTCAGGAAAGTTGTTCGCCGACAATTAATGCCGTTCAAAATAGTTCAAAATAAAATTCAAAACACTTGTTGGCAGATTGGCATCGTTCCTTTACCGAACTAATAGGTGCACAGCAAGCAGTGACATGGAAGTTCATATTTGCATTAAAAAGTAAACATGAATATAGAAGCGGCTGTGATCCTTATATGTCAAGATAAAAATATCGTGACTGCGAAAAGGATAGAAGTACCTAATTGCAATATCAGCAGGATCTTAAGATTGTTATCTGAAATGAGACGTAGTTGGTGTTCGGTGTTCGTCGTACTCAAATAAGGAGATTTGCATATTTTCACATATCTCTCTCAGAGTAAATAGGTACCTTTATTAGGGCCGGTCTTATAAACGAAAGACCAAATTTCCGTTAGTCAATCGACAATTTACTAACGGATGGCCGTTCGTTTATGAATGTTACCGACGCTCGTCTTATAAAACATTTTTACCGTCCGTAAATATCGCAATATCGTACTGCTCTTGTCTATGATTTTAGAGCTGTCAAAGGCGAATTATATCTCTTTTCTATATAAAATTTCTCGCTCGCACCAGATTTTTGGAATACTTCCCACAACACTACACTGGTAGTAGCCTTTAAAACCCCAACTAAGTCTGCAACAGCTAATAATATTGATCCAAGAGCATAGAATCTCAAGGCAACAAGCAATTTTGTAGTTGGTGATAATGTCAGATTCATAGGGGTGCGCCTTTTTACATTGTTCCCAATATCTTCTAGAAGCTCATAGAAGCTCTTGAGCAGACCTTTTCGACAAGCGAAAACGGTAGATAAAATCTGCGTCATCTAAAATATTAAAATAATCCACTCGTATATTGAATACTCTTTGTCGTCGAGTTTGTTCTTTATCCGACGAACTTGAATACAATAATAGCTCGACATCGTTATGTGAAAACATTTTTCCTTGAAAATGTAGCAACAGTCAGCACGGTATATTAAACAAACAGCATTAAACGCAAATTGACAGCGGACCTAACCTTAAAAAATAATACGTCAATCTGTCATACTTCTGTCAGTTTCAACTAACGGACGGTAAACTGGTGGTTCGACTGTCGGGATCGGCCGTCGGTAAAATTTTACTAAAATTTGATTAACGGATTGTTATAAGACGAAAAAAGTGACGTTTGTATCAAATTTCAGTTTATTTGGTCTGAAATTTAACTAACGGACGTTTATAAGACCGGCCCTTATTTGTGGTGTCCGATGTCTGCATTGCCTTTAGAAAATAGATTGATTTCTCCGGTGGCTTCGTATCCAGGCGCATATGTATCCTCACAATTCTAATGTTTCGACTAAAATTACATGAAACAAGTACTAATGTAATGTAAGTAATGATGTATTTGAAGCTTATAGAAAAAAGATTATTTCATATGTACTTATTAATTTCTTCTCCCACAGCGTTCTGATGTAAAATTATGGCAAAATTGTCACTGTCGCGTTGGACGTTGGATTTATAATTTGACGTTTGACGGTTGGTTAATGTAATTCTTTATCCTGATGTAAAATTGAAAGAAACAAACACCGACATATATCTACGTCTCGTTTATTTCTTATTTTCATTCTCGTCTATTAAGTATTGGGATCCCAGTATTGCTATTTTCAGAATACGCCGAATGATCGATTTATACGAATTATTGTCACTTAACGAATATAATATTTTTTTTAATTTTTTTTTTTATTAATATTGTTTCATTTCTATTTTGGAACGATGCTGTTGCAATAAAATGATACAAATATTTGTTGTTTTAGGAACCGTAGGATTTAAATCACATTCTTTATATTTATAAGCCTTTATAAATACTTTTAGATGACGACAAATAGTTTGTAAACAATAATTGAAAATATATGTATCTATATGTTTTGCAATACGTGTTTTTTTATTTTTTTATTTTACAGCAACATTTATTACATAATTGCGTTATACATAGTACCTACTTCTCCATTTAAGAGCATTTCTCTTGTGCTCGGACGAGGTACTTTGCATTGTTACATATAATTATTTTACATAATATGTATGGGATGAAGTAGTGGAGTGAAATGTTTTTGATTTTGAGGGTAAGTAATGGTGTCTAGTTGTGTTAATTGAGATGTCCTCTTAATTTGTTTTTCAATTGTTTTGTATTTTGTATATTTTTTATTTTGTGTGTCTTAATTTATTTACTATTTACTTACTTGCCATCACGCCGTTTCCCCGTGAGGTTGGGAAAGAGGGTAGAGAGCCACGCTCTTCTGTCCTGACATACAACTCTCGCCTCATCCACATTCATACATCTTCGCATGCAAGCTCGATGGTTGTTGAGGCTTCTGACGGGACCATCTTCCAATATCCGGTCAATATCTGGTCATGCCACGTCTTCCGCGGTCGCCCTCTCTTTCTGGCGCCGTCAACACTCGCATTATATATCTTTCTTAACATTCTTTCCTTATTCGTTCGCTCAATATGCCCAAACCATCTGAGCGACACATCATTAATGGATTTGTTACACACACGTCTGAGGGATCTCACCTCCACTGCATTCAGTCTACTTTTGTTCCTCTTCTGCCAGCTCCAGGCTTCATTTTCTTAATCTATATTATCTACATTCATGTAAAAAATCTAAAACGTCCTGTCACGCAATTGGCAACATTCCTGGCAAGCAGTTGCGTAGCGAGCTTTTGTGGGCGAGCAACTTTACTGGCGAGTAACTTTCCGCACACCTTAGGATAACTATCAAATAACTTTTAATGTACTATACTTAAGTTTGATTTTGTTCAAATTACTTGTGACGGATGGCCTTGAAGTACAATAATTAATTGATGTTGGTTTTTAGTTTCGGTTATTTATACTCTTCTTGTGTTAGGCGTCTGATACACATGCTTCTTTAGTGGCACGTGAGCATGCGCAGTATCGACTTTGACAGTGGCATGCTTATTAGTGGCATGTGTGTACGCACATTGCTAGAAATGAGCATGCCAACTAGTGGCATGCTCAAAAATCAACCGCCGGTTGATTTATAAGCATGCCACTGTCATTCACCATAGAGAAGGGGTATCTTTGGAGCATGTGTGAACAGACTTGCTTATTTATGAGCATGCTTATGTCATTCGCGGGCTTCGCGGCTAGTATTATCGATGCGATCTTCTCAGTCCGTGACAGATGAAACAAATATGGCGCGTCGGGGAGATGATAAAACATTACTTTTCGTGACTTATTATAAGAATCACGAATGTCTGTGGAATTCTCGGTCACCGTTGTGTAAAAATAATATAGTGAGAAATAATGTTTACGAAACTTTATTAATAGGCATGAATGATTCAAATCTTACAATAAAAATTATATAAACTAAAATCAAAAATGTGCGGTTGGAAACTCGGGAACTTTTTTGATTTATTGGTTCACTTGAATTTTCTATTTCAGTTTGCAAAGTTTCCATTTTGAACAAGAGCGTCTCTATTCTATGACAAGAGCATGCCACTAATAAGCATGTGTGTTTGATTGTTAGCTTTGGGCATGCTTATTTATGAGCATGCCACTAATAAGCATGCCAGTAATGAGCAAGTGTGTACAGTTGTTAGGGCATGCTTATTAGTGGCATGCTCATTAGCATGCCAGTAAAGAAGCATGTGTATCTGTACCTTAACTTACCCCTCGGCGTATGGTGTAGGTACATCAGCGTCTAGAATATCGGGATCAGATTAGTGGGTATGTTAAAAGTAAAACGACTATGGTTTTGACGGTAAGTATTTATTATTTAAGTACATTGATACTCACGATACACTTTAAGAGAAATGAAAATGGAAAGTCGTCACTAACAACAAACAGGAGGTAATTATTACTCTATTTCAAGTAGATTTACTAAAGCTAGTACAGTCGTACATCGCGAAGAGGGGCCTTTCACTTGACAGTATAAATTAACTTACAATGTAAATAATTAACCTTTTCTTTATTAAAATTACATATCAAGTTGTTTTTACATTTGTACGTTACGTACGACACACGCTTTCTTGCTCACTCGCAAAAATCGCCGGACAAACTGGGCCGACGGATCTGTACAAATTACCGCGAGAGCTCAACTCGATAGGCTAACCTGAGCAGTAGAGACGTTGGCGAAATCACAGATCTGCCATCTTGTCACAGTGACCATAAATTAGCCATCGCATGTGGCGACAACACGACTAAGAAAAGTTTCCTTTTTGGTCACCGATCGCAAATGGGAATGGTCTTTGTTATACCGATAGTTTTATCGTTTTAATATTTAGAATGAGAGCGCGAGCTTCTAACTTACAAAGTGGTACATTTACACATCTGCCCAACTAGCTTGCCCAACGTAAATTGGCGTGCGGCGACTTTGGAACTAAAACCCGCCCCGCCCGCACCCGGCGGTAACCCCTCGCCTAGCATTCAGTTCAATCTCGTATTTGCGCGTGAGCCGTGACATCTTAATTTACAGTATACACTGAATTATTTCCAAAAGAGTCTCGCAACACCTTGCAGGTGGTACGATAACAATTGCCAATGTAGTTTTAAAGTTTTGCGAAGCTGAAAAAGCAAATAATGGACCAATATTACCGTTTGACAGGACTCCACATAGAGCGGCCGTCACTACTGCTTTGTTTCTTTGGTGTTGCCCAACCAAATTTCTATTATAATATCATAAAATATATTTGTTTATGTACCGGACACTCTGTATATCATGTATTGTGTAATAAATTTACACCCTGGCAACTTCTGTTTCGCGACAGGGACGCCCTCCCTCGCACGCCAATTTATACTGATGGCATTCTAGATGACTTTCACAATTTCAATGTCAACAATGCCGTGTACACGGCACAATTTCGGCACAGTATCACTAGTGATTTACGTGTACTGCAACTATTGTTGCTCTCAAACGAGGACAACTTCGGTCGATTACTATAAAAAGTTTTAATATTAAATTAATGACAATGTTTGCTATTTACAATTATAACTAATTCCCACTTAAAATTACAACTAATATTATATTTTAGATTGCATCAATTGCTGTCGAATTAATTCCAAAAATTGCTTTAAAATTTGATATGCCGTTCCGGTGAAGCGGCGTGGTTGTGTCGCGTATACACGGATGAGACTCTGAGAGAGATGTCACGTCTCGGAGATTTGGCGGTAAAGGTCGTCGTGTAATTTTTATCTAGCGTACAAAACACAACGGGCGACGGACGCCCATTTAAATCTACATTGTTCTCTACGGAAATGTTGAGTTTCATCTGTGTATTCGCGCCTTCGTCGCAATATTAAATTACGTTTGCAATCGATGCTCTTTCTTACAGTACCATACCTGAACCAACTTGGCATGCCTTCAGTGGCAATGCCCCGCTAATGCCGCGTCTTACTAATCATACCTGAACCATGTTTGCATGCCTTTAACGGCACTCGATATTTACTGCTAGCTTCGATATTTTATTCTCGCTATCGTCGGCTGTCCTTCAATGATACCATTTCGAAGACGGTCCTCCGGTTTAGAAGCCGGGGTTCTCCCTGAGGTGCGCCTGCTTGGTGTAGCCCATCTTGAGGCACTTCCCCCACCAGGACCGCTGCAGACAGACCTTGGCCGGCTTTAGGACGAAGCACTTGGTCTGGACAACGTTGAAGAACAGTTTGCCCACCATGTTAGCCGCGTCCGTGTTGGCCAGCTTCAAGCAGGAGCGGAATCTGAAAAGAAAAACCAAATTGGTACGGACAGAGAGCGATGATGTCCGTCGGACATCTCAAAGAGAGATATCTTATTTATTTCTTATTGTCCTTTGCAGATTTGCGAAAACTGAATATAATAATTTGATAGAATAATAATAATATAATAATATAACTGAATATAATAATATAATTACAGCATAATATGATTCAGAAATCGACTCCGTATTTAATATTTCAAAGCTCAATTGACCAAAGATACGAGAATTTTGTTGAAGTTCAATAATTTAAAATAAAGCGCTTTTTATAATTAGTCGATATTTAGTCGAAATATATTTGAATACAGATGTACCAAACAAAAAGTGCATAACTTGGAAAATATGAACGAAAAATATCATCATAAATTTAATAACATCACCGATAATAATAATCGATTCTAGCTCTTCATCTATCTACATACATATCTAATGACTTTCTTTTTTCCGTCCATAACTCCCCTTTCCACCCATCCCTACTCCCACATCATTCGCTCCAGAATTATAATTTTTTATTTTATTTAAATATGATCACAATTACACTTTTTTTTAAATTATGCCCCACTAGGTGAAACCCGTTCTGGGGCAGTTATACGTCTCGATTGTGTAACAGAGCTAGTCCACCACAGGTAGATAGATACCTGCCTAAATTATGATTGAAAACACTTTGTGAAAGATATCAATGCCTATATAGTTAAGGAGATGGGCGGAAATAAACTTTGCATTAATTTCAATATTTCTGACTTATCTTCTATAAAGCATTGGACTGTCTTTAAAGTAAGTTATATGGAATATTATAAATTAATTCGCTTTAATAAAAGTAAAAAAAAATATTAAAACTCTGCAGAAATTTGAACCGGATTTAACCTCACATTTTTGGCTGAAATCTACCGTTAAAGGTATGTGAACTAACTCTGTTACATCCTGTATAATATTTTTAAACAAAAATATTTTTTAGTCTCCACCACTGGCATCTTCTATCATCATTATTATTATACTGTAGGCGCACGTACATAATTATTTTTTAATTGCGTATTAGTACATAAGCTGTATTTCGGTAATCCAGTCCCTGACTACCATAAAAAAATTATAAATTTACAGCAAAATAATATAACAAGAACAAAAAATAATAAGTAAAATTAAATATAAAGCTGGCTCCAATAAAGTATCCCTGCTTACCATGCGTTTATGTAAGAAAAATAAAGGGACCATTTTACCTGCTGGGAGGAAAGTGGCCAAGAATATTAAACGAATCCATGTAAATCTAAGAAACAATAAATACACAATTAAATACAAAATAAAGACCTTTCTTTTGAGTTAGATTGTATCATGCAATGTTAAGGTGCAACCTCACCGATTCTCCATAATCATGCAATCAGGCCTTAACACTAAAATGTTGATAGTCTGAGGAACCATGACAACTGTAGCATCAATTTAAAATATCTGATATAGATGGATAAGATACATTTAATGACTACGGCAGTCATTTGATCAAATAAAAATAATAACAATGATATGAAGATTAAATTGTTTGTGATACAATCACAATTATATATCTCAACTTCTTTGCTGAATTGTTGTCTATGATAAACATAGATAAAAAATTTTCGTGCTGTTTTGACGATGTCACATTTAAGTATATAATGATAAGTACAATGATATAATGATAAGTACATATGAATTTCTATGTTTTTTGTTTTATTGAACAGAACTAACCAATGGCTAGAATGCCAAAGAAATACAAATGGACGAGTTCAAGGGAATATAGTCAGCTTAGATTGTGTTCAAAAATGTGAGGATCTTGTGAAAGAGGAGCTAGGTGATGACATTGACCTGCAGTGGAATTCAAATGAAACGCACATTGTTTTGAACACCCTTGAAACTCTAGAAATGAAAAATTTCCTTGTAAGATTTTTGGTTTACTCGTTTACTGTTAAAAAGTTCCACTGTTGTTTGGTTTTAAAAAGACGGGAAATTACAAATTATAATAAACGTTTAGAAAGTAATGAAATAATAAATAATTTAAGTGATACTGGAGGTAGACTCAGAGGGTCCACCATTTATGCATTATTTTTTATAAAAAATAAATTATTGAAAACACTTACATAATATTCATGATATACAGTATACATCTTCCAAAAAATAACAAAATTATTATATTATTCTGTTTTTTACTGTCTTTTGAGATTTAAAGATGTTGTTTTACATATACATATATTATAATATTCTAAAGATCGAGTAGGTACTCTCGCCCATCTTCGTGAGTAAACTACTGCTTTACTGGACTAGTACCTACTCATGAATGCTATGTGTACAGTTCACTCTAAAAGATGGAATGCATGAAATATTATAACATTTGTATCCAATTTTCGACATTCATGCTGATTCAACAAATTCCTACAAACTTGACCTAGTAGTATGTCGCAAAAGTGTCTCGTCGACAAAATTATTCAGGTAGGTAGGTCAAGCAGTGTTATATTGTTATGATAATATTGCTGACTCGGGTCAAACAAGTTAATTAAACAAATTAGGCACACAATATTGCATTAATCGACAATCAGGTTAATGCTTCGCCAGTGAGGATGTTTAATTGCATCAGAGGGGGTGTATATAGGAGCTGGAATACGAGGAAGGGAATCACATCGTCATTCATCATCAAGGTTCATCAAGGTGCTATGCTCTCGTTTCCCGCGCGTGTTCTCAGTATTATGCTGATATTTTACTTGTGAGAAATAAACAAAAACAGCACGTCTTTCATTCTACGATATCGCCACACTTTCCCTAAACATTGACTTATTTTTATTTTCTTTTATTATTTTATGTTTTACAATTTCAAATTTCAAAAGGATTTTTTTTAATAGATAATTTACATGGGTCTAGAAAATACGTCTACATTTTTTTGTATATATTAAGAGCATAAAAATGATTTTGAAATTCAAAATATTAAATTCCCTCCGAAACACTTTATTTCACTAGTCACGCCTACATGCGTCACAACTGTATGGTAGCCAGGTGTACAAATACTACGGCACTACACCAAATACGCGAATTGATACGTCACGACCAATCAAATGCGTTTTAATGAATGAAAAAATTCGTGCATGTACCTACTCGTGTACGCCCGGTAGAAGTTTTTTTTTTCATTATATTTTATTTTATTTACATATTCTTATATGATCACTTTACACTTAAAAACTAAAATAAAGACTAAATTATATATTAATGACGCTCAACGTATTGAGTTGTAAAAATCTACAATGATCATTATCGATTATTTTATCGACTTCATGAAAAGACATAAAACTCATACTTCCTCGTCGTCATAACCTCGAATATTCTAAATAATTGGGGCAAAAAAAAAATTTCTTAAATTAATGTTTCGCGTCTTAAATAAGCCATGCCTTTGTATAATATTTTTGACAGGATACTCGGAGAATCAGGAGAATCGGTGGTGACTATGTCACGTAGCTGCCGTCCGCGCGTCCGAGGTTCGAGTCTTTCTCCAGCCGTTGAAGTTCGTTTTTTTAATAGTGGATTCGAATGAATTTATTATATTTAGATATTAATAAATACTAATTTCAAGTGCATTTCGTAGTCTCACATTTTCGCTACATGTTGTTTCCCGCTACACGCCATCAATGTGTCAAATGAAGATACATTTTAAAATGATGAATGAAAACATTTCCCCACATTATCCATAACTGATTCACAGAGTATAATTAATATTTATGAATTTATTTGGTATATTTTCGTCGGTATTTGTAATACGTGAAATTTCTTTGTGTATGTAAATACTTGGTTAGTTAGTTAGTAGGTATTATTTTTAGTTCAAGTATTTAGATAGGTACCGCGTCGTGAATTGACAAATTGCATCCCTATACTCGAGCCATCTTAAGATGGCATTTTTGACAGATCGTAATAGTGTTGTGACACACTTAAAATCATTAACGAAATAATTCAGTCGAAAAAATTTTCAAGAATTAATTCACATTTAATTCGGTTAAAAATAGTAAACATGATTTTACGAGATTCTAAGTTATACCATTAGATAGATCTCAACCAAGCGCATCCTTTGGTGATATTTTCAAGTATGTCAGATAAATATTAATTGCGTAATAGGCATCCAAAGTGGGCCGCAACAAACTAAGTGCGCCCGCGCAATTTCCCATATGTAAAAACATATCATTCCCATAGATGTTCACATGAGAAACACGATAAAAAATGTTTCAGTTCGCTAGAACGTCTGTAACGTCCGTAATCTGAGTTCAAAAATATCGGCTGGCGGCCTACCCAGCCGCCCGGGGCCGCCGTGGCGGCGCCGGGTTTTTTCCACTGGCCCGTGTGACTTGTAACGGTCGGCGCGGCCCCCGAGTTTTGCAGGGCTCCCAAGATATTTACTCTCCCATATGATGGCTCAGATAAAACATTATTTCTTTTAATTTCTACTTTAAAATATCACATAAAAGGATTCATTTGGCACATTTAAAAATACTTATGTATTTTTGCTTCCTCGCCTCTTCGAGGCAGGTCATTTACATTAATTCCATCAATATAGCAGCCATTCTATAATTAAATATTTCATCAAACTTAAATATTTCATTGTTTTGTAGCCGTTTTCTTTGCCCTCTAATAAAGCCATAGAAAAAGATCATATTTAGAGGGCACAATCGATCTGTCAGATTTGTTGTGTTATTTTGGATACTTATTCTGCGTATTCTACGCATATTATACAGGCAATCAATATCCTATAACATTTTGAATCATTTCGTTCATTCCATATTGAATGTTGATGGACATCACTACTCTGGTGTTCGCGCAATAAAGTATAGCATTTGTCCTCCAATGTTTAGCTGTCGTTAATTACGAAACTTCATGTAAGTCTAAACGTCAAAAGTGCCATCATACAGTGGTCGCAGTGTAGTGCATAGACTATGACATGTCAAGAAATGGATTCAACTCAATGTTTCAATTCTCAGAATGAAATCAAATAATGTGTGTTAAGTAAACCATTTACATTTTTCTTATTTTGCATCATAATTTGTATTTTTAATGTAGTATGTATTTTAATGTAATATGAAAGAAATTGTATTTTTTTTTTTAAATTTATTATTAATTTAATTTAATTTTTAAGTTTTTTGAGATATTGAAAATTATTATAAAGAATTTTTTTTCAAATATGCTTATTTTTTCTAAAATAACAGTAATCCAAGGATTACTTTACAATCCGAGACTTTTAAATTCATTTCGGCTATGTCATTTTGACTTTGTCTTCTGTTACTAATTACGAGTATAAATACATTGCAACTAAATATTTAATAAAATTCGAGACTATATCAATTAAAATTAGCGTTGTCTCGAAATATAACGTAGGTACCTATTATGAATTATGAATCAAAACTGTATTGTCTTCAAATTTTGTACAGTTCATTTAGAGTTGTAATATTTTTTGACTAGGTAGTTAATATTTTTCAATATTTTGAATATTTCTGCATTATTAACTCAAAAATGAAATTTTTTGACTGGTCGTGGTATATTATTATCTGAAATTTAAAATATCGCAAAATATCCAAACTAACTAACTAACCATCACGCCGTTTCCCCGCAGGGGTAGGCAAAGAGGATTGAACGCCACACTCTTCTATCCTGGCACACCACTTTTGCTTCGGTCACATTCGTACATCTTCTCATACAAGTTCTACGGTTGTTGCGGCTTTTAACGGCGCCATCCTTAAACACTTGTTGTATCTATCTATGTTGTATCGTACCAGGTCTTTCGCGGATGCCCTCTATTTCTGCTGCCTTCAACACTCGCCTCATATATTTTCTTAACCATCCTTTCCTCGTTCATACGTTCCACATGATCAAAGCATCTCAGCACTCCTTTCTTTATTCTATCTACCACACTACAGCCAGCATTGCATTCACGTCTAATTTGTTCATTCCTTATTCTATCGACCAAAGATTTTCCACACAAGCGTCTGGACCGTGTGACCGCATTTCTACCGCATTCAGTCTACTTTCATTCCTCTTTTGCCAATTCCAGGCTTCACTTCCATACATTAGGGTTGGCACTAGAACGCCATTATGTACCGCTAGTCTTGATTCCTTTGACAGATTCTTATTGGCCGTAATTGCATTTAGAGCACCATTAACTTTGTTTCCCGCAGTCACTCTCCTTTCGATATCATTCTCAGCCTTGCCGTCTTTACTAAACATACTTCCCAAATACACAAACTCATTCACTTGTTCTAAGCATTCATTGTTTACAATTACATCACACTTAGTCACTCTTTCGTCTCTCTCGAATACCATCACTTTCGATTTGCTGACATTCATCATAAAATCACTCTGCATGCATACATCGGACATCCTGGATACCAGGCACTGCAGATCAGCTTCACTGTTAGCCACTAATACTGCCGTCTGCGTATAGTAGACAGGATATGGTGAGTCCATCCATTTTCGCTTCCAACTTCTAGTTCCCTCAGTTCTTTCATACAATTATCCATATTCAGGTTGAAAAGCCATGGTGATATTACACATCCCTGCTTGACACCTTTTGTAATATCAAACCATGATTTGAATGCCCCGTTAATTCTCACGCAAGCACTACTCCTTCGTACAGGGATGCAATTGCCTGTAAGAGTTTACTCTTCACCCCATATTCAGACAAAACCTTCCATAACTTTCGTCTTATCACTCTGTCATACGCTTTTTGGAGATCCAAAATATCCAGGCTTGAATAAATCACATAGATTAAATTGTGACCTCATCGGGAATCGAAACCGGAACCCTCGGTATGGGAAGCCAGTGTCATACCCACTGCGCTACGAGGGCCGTAATAATATGGACATGTAATAACAACATTTGGTATTATATACTCAATATTTAGAGACAAATTGTTAGGTTGCTATTTAAAAAGGAGCCTTAACAAATTATTTATTAAAGATATTTCGACTGAATTTTTCATAGAATGAATATCGATTATCCGTAACGCTTTGGCGGGATAATCGAGGCTCCAGTCTGCCGCATACATTTTCCATTTCACCGGGCACGGCGAGGAATAAAACCAAAATGGCGATAGCGCGGAAAAAAGTGTTTGTCTATGGCAGGGCGCACATCTTGGGTGACACATTACCGTAAACAAGTTTAAAAAATAGTGACTCCGCGAGGCGCAATCCAAAAAGAACAAATTTCCTTTGAATATTTTAAAATACTTTGCTGTGTGGTGTGGCAGCACTGTCTTGGCCCGCCTTTTCCGGAATCATAGACGTTTTTATTTAGACACTGCATTAGTTGGCGCAAAAGTTTATTTATATGTGTCTATTTTTTGTCAGCGTGCCAGGATATTATTCATAGATGAACGACGAACTGTTGGTGAGATTAGTAAATTGGCATGCTCCATGCATTTTGCCTATATGCAAATAATGATAAAGATTTTGACTTTGGATGATCTGTGGGTACTTGATGACTGACATATGTAGGAATTGAAATGACAGTGAAAATGGCCCACGTCCACGAAATGAGATAAGTCTTAAAAATTTTGTTAATAAGAGAAAGTTTAGTTGCCTAATCACTCATATTACTCTGCCACTATAATATACTGTCAAGGTCAATTCTATGTTTTACATTAATTAATTACTTCCCAGACTATTCAAATAAAACTTCCCAATAAATTACAACGCTAAAGTAAAACATACATTTACCAGTTTTTGTTAACAAAAATTGGAAATAATATTTCCTGGCGTATCCTAGTGTAATGCAAGTATTCGGATGAATTTCATTACACACAATAAAGTATATTGCTCCCAAAATTCCGTAAAAAAATCAATGTAGATTTTCTCATTAGCGACATCTGTGGGGATTTAGGGGAATGAAAATGGCTTTGTACAGGCCGCATGGAAAAGGCGCTTACAACTCATATATGAAAGCTTTTCACGCAATTTGAACATATATACAACTTCCAAAAAATGAATAAGCATGGTATATTCTATCATGGGTGGAAATGGCGAATGTTACAATTGTGTAAAGTGATCACTTAAGCCAACCATAAAAAGACAGGTCATAAGTCCTGTTACACCCAAATGACTTCTATACCTACTTTCCCATAATTAATACAGTTTCGTCTCTGTGAGATATCTATAATATACACTAATTAAAACATACATGTTGTAAAATGTGTAGTTTATTTGATGACCTATGTAATACAGAATACGGGGTCTTACCTACTATGATTTTTTCAAGGGAAAGTGTCGTGGGTATAATTTTGTGTCCTGATTTCAAATATAAAATCAAATTGATTTGGTTGCAGGTAGTAAAAAAGTTACCCCATTTTAAGTTTCAAATGTAATGTGAAAATTTTGAAAATTTCACACGTAACTTTAAATTTCACTTTTGAAATAAAAAATAGGAGTTAGATATCATAGAAAAAAACGATAACAGATGCTATTGCATAACAATCCATCATGTTGAGGCAGCATATAGCTTTCAGTTTATTGATTTTATAATATTTTACACGAGGAGTTGAACAAATGTAGCAATTTTATATTTAAGTAACATATCTATTAAAAATTATTTTATTATTTATGTTAGATTTTTGTAGATGTCATTTTTGATGGTTTGTCCTGAATAGGTACTTTGTTAGACTCTTATCTCAGACGTGGTTAAGTAGAATTTTTATTTTGTCCTGTTCAGATGTCATTTTTTAAAATTATAAAATAATAAATAAAGTGAGTTGGGGTAAGTACGTACAAGGGGGAAGTGCATCTAATGCTTCTACCTTGTATACACATCATATTACAATGGTGCCATCTTGGGAGAACATGTTAAAATCAGTTTAATTCACATTGTGACACAGAGATGGAGCTGCAACACGGTCTACGTTGTCAGTTAGTGGTGTATTATTTACTTCACGACACGACCAACGAGGTTTAAGATGATGATAAGAATAAAATGCGAAGATAATGAAGCCAAAATAACAAGTATAGAAGCCATTGTCGTAGTCGGAACCCCTGAAAGCAGATGTATTCCCAGCTATCCTAGGGTAGACGCTCTCGTGGGGAAAAAATGCTTGAAAGGCTATCTGAAGGCGAACCTTCAAAAAAGGCTGACATTAAGAGCGATACCTGGGAATTGACTGCAGAAGATGGGCTTGACTGGAAGGCAATAATGCATGAGAAGAAAGTGAAAAGAGAAAGAAGAGGAATCAGAGTACAGAAATTAACCCAATATGCTTCAGAACTAGAGGATTTGGAATAAGAGTTACATTGGCTTAAATGCCCTGAAAGCTATAAGCTATGCCTGATGGTGTATAAAGTTGTCAACAACTTGGGAACGTACCTACTACATACAAGATTTACGTCAGAAGAAGTTACCAACGGGGAGAATTGTCACACTGAGGTTTGTAGAACCGCAGAGCGCCAACATTTTACTAGAACTCAGCAGAGCTGCCTACTATGAAGGCGCCTTTAGTGTGACAAGACCAACCGCGTGGAATAGGCTACTCCCTAATATTGCGGAGCTTAGGGCAACACTTTCAGCAAAGGGCTGAAGACCACGTTGTTCTCAAAGAGCTACAAATGAGCTGAATCAACAGTGCTTTTGGGATCTACATCATTAAACGGTGCTATAAAAATAATAAATTTAATACGATTACGATTACGAGTCTTCGGTCGCTCGAAGACTTAACTATGGCATGAGTTAAGTGTTGATGATAACGCTTACTGCAATTCGCGAGCAGGACTTGGAGACTCGAGACCATAGGGAACATTCTGGATGAACCTATTCGTGGAAGAAGCTGGGAACCTCCCGACCTGCACCTGAGGGATGTGTGGGAGGTCGGGGGCCGCGGTGGAAGGGTAGAGGGAGCAGATCGCAGCCCGTAATGATTGCCAAATGGAGTGAGAGGTGTTATCTGCCCCGCGGTGACAATGCGCCTATTGTGAGGGACACACCGAGGGCGGCAGGGCGGGTGGTGAGAGAGGGCGGGTGGCGGGCCGCGCCCCCAGACTTGAGACATTACACAAATGGCATTTCAATATTATAATTTGTCGTGTGTCTGATTATTAATTTGTGTTGAAATCGGCGGAGTCAATTATTTTCTGACTAAATTATCATCATCGTTCCGTTCCTCCGCGGGGGTAGGCAGAGAGGATGGAGGACCACATTTTTCTGTCCTAATACGCGCATTAAGTGAGGTCTCTTCCTCCCATTATGGGGATGATAGCTTAGGGGTTACACCACTTTGACATTTTCAAAAAATCGTTTGTTTTTACTTTATCCTATAGTTTTAAGTTTTAAGAATTATTTGAGTCATCACTCATTATAAAATATTAAGAATTATCTCAGCTATAGAAATTTGAAGCTTGCATGGTAGCTGAATTTTTAAATGAATATCTATTTTATTTTTGTGTTTTTCTCAAACTTTTCTTGGTTTCATAACGGTGGATAAAATATCTCGAAAACTGTTGGGCCGATTTTGTTCAAATTTTGCGTACATATTAAAAATATATAAAAAATATCAATAATAAAATTACATACGATGTAGCATATTTCTTTAATAAATTTAAAATATAAATTTTTAACTTCGATTTTTTCAAGAAAAAATTAATATTATTTTCAAACTGCTCTCATTTGCACAAAAATGCTATTTTTCGGTATGCTACATTACAGAATTACATCTAGTCAAATCCTGACGACATGATTATATCCATCCGTGGACAAAATCTAGTAATCGTATTCTTAGAGCAAAAAAATAAAATTCTTTTAATACTTTAATTTATTAAGTATTAATTAAAACGAGGGACAGACTCGTGATTTTGAAATAGAATTAAGGGATCTTAAAAATATTGAAAAAAAAATCTAAATTTGATATCGTATCTATATCTCCACAATTATTGATAAGAAATCATGGTTGTTTGATGATTTTCGACTCATATCAAAGCAGGAATCCTCTTGTAAAGTATTGTGAACTAGCTCTATTACACCCTTCGTATTTAATTGATCGTTTAAATTAAATATGAAAACCGAAAATACACGGATTCTTCAGTAACGTGCTCTAACGCTGTAAACATAAATATTGATTGTGTAAGTGTACATGTATTTGAAACATCAATGCATACATTTTTTTGTGTAAATAGTATGCACTTATTATCCAGCATCCTTTGTACAAAAAGTCACCGACCGCCACTGGTATCATCTTGCATAAATATGTGCGAAGAAAGTTGTCTCCATAAATATGTCGTGTTAACATCACCAAACGATTATTCCGCCATTATTGGAGGGAATCGACTACCCCTCCTCGCTTCGGCGTTTTGTAGGCGAAGTTTATTGAGTGAAAAACATTTTTTATCTAAACCTTTCGGGGTGGGGGAGGCTTGGCGGCCGGGTTCGCGTCCCTCGATATCACCGGCTGCTGTGTCATTACAAGTTTGCACACCACAACTCGAGACAAAGCCATCAGGCTCCTCATAAGTAAGAAGATAATGATGTCTTGATGGCAACATATAGTTGCATTTATTAACATATCATCTTGCGTCTTGTTTGATCAGTTGAATACAGAGTCCCATGCGATTGTGGAGCATTCTACATAGGACAAACAAAGCGCGGTATCACTACAAGTTTGAATGAACATATTTGGGCAATTAAAAATAATAACTCCAACAAATCGGCAATCTGCGAATATGCATCCGAAGGGAATCTGTCATTTCATCAGATTTGACAAGACAAAAATCTTATCAACATAATCGCGCCTTAGATTAGTGAGAGAGTCCATTGAAATACACAAACATCCTAATTTCAATAGAGACGACAGTTACAAACTATCAAGTATTCGGCGCCCTGTTCTCATGCCTTTGATTCCACCTTTAAGAGACGTCGCAGAAAAGCCCGAAGATATAATTAGTACAAACAATCTGAGCGTTCATTGTTAAACACGTTCGTTGTTATAAATTTAAGATTTGTTTGTGCTCCTTATATCCGGGAGCGATTACATATACCTATGGAAATACGCATAAATAAAAATCATTTTAAAGTTTTGCTCATTATAGCAGTGATCTTCTTGTATCCGAGCTTGTTAAAACCAAGTTCGACTGAATTACAATCTCTTCTGAAAGCTGGAGCAGAGATAATAATGGGTGATGAAAAAAGCCAGACTTTTCAAGTAAGTGTGGAAAAAATGTCAAATTGTCAAATTGCCGTGTCGGAATCTCGAGCAAAAATATCCATCCTTCTGACGAAATCTTCCGTGACATTTTCGCATACTTGGAATTTCAATTCTGCAAATTTATTTCAACAATAACAGCTCGAATGTTTCTCTTTGGTAATTGCATCATTTTTGGAGCATTGGTATATCTATAATCTTATCTTTCATATAAACCGAGAGAAAAAATATCGAGGCGTTAATTCGCAATATCTGCGCCGCCAATAGATGTCTCAAAAACGAGAAATTACGCGTTCGGGTAATTTCTGATTGTTTTCCGACTTGTGTGACAGGTACTGCTGAAAATATACGTCCTCTAAGTCTGAAGCATCAGCCTTAGGCTAAACAAAGTTAGTCAACAACGATCGATATTGCAGTCCAATACCACCAGCTTTATTTTGCCCATATTTGAGGAGAATTTTCACAATTGCAACGTGCTGCTTAATTTTGTATCGATGCATTTTCCAAAATAAGCATTCTAAGATTACAATTTTTTTCTCACGTAATTCAAATAGCATTCAAAGTGATTCTTTTGTCAATCACCATGACAAAATATCTTTTTTGTTTTTTTATTTTTTATAACAAAACAATCATATTTTAAAAGGAATATTATCACACTCAATATGTTTCACTTTTTGTCGTAAAACAACAATTATAGAAAGTCATACAAAGATGATCTTAAGTCAGGTAGTAGAACTCACGATGAATAAAAATATGTCACTCTTAACTAAAAAACTGTTTTTTAGAAAGGTACAAAAATAAAATAGTATTTCAGTCGGGGTGCGATACGACGTTTCTAACCCCTGGATGATTAAAAAAAATAAGGATATTCTTTGTCATTAGGTTAGACTCATCTTTATATGGAATGTTATAATTCTCGCAAGCAACGCGCCTTTCGCTTTTTCTACAGTTGGTTAATGTACAAGGCAATTTGTACTAAAAACAACCCGTCAATAATGGCGTGAAATTAATTGTGTTTGACCTTAATTTATTAAAAAATCACCGAAAATCTATTAGCAAAATAAATAACTTTGTTTGACGCCACAACCGCACACTTTCAATTGAAAGAATTGACATCTACGAAGTACATTTGTTTTGTATCCCTATGCGACACGACTGACAGACAGACGGACATCCCTTTTGCGTGAATTACATTGACTTCGTTTCCCTGAATGAGTAAATTCAAATGTGTCGGTTGATGTACAAGACGACACATGACGAGGCGCTTTTCCGGACAACTTGAATAGTGGACGCTAGGGATGGGTCGTCGACGTATTTACCGTTGACGAAACGAGACCGTCCACGTCCATCCATCGACGAGACGATCAACTAGTTGAATTCGTCAACTAGTTGACGCGTCAACTTCGTTACGCGGACGTCGCGGACGTTCTATCTAAACATCGGGACGATGGTCAACTGTCTACGGTTCAACGCGACGCTTCTCGACGGCTCAACCGTTGGCTATTTTTATGACGTTAATTTTTATAATTTAAAGAAGTTCGAAGAAATATAGTTTCGGGGAAAGTAAAACCGCTACCTGTGCTTATATGTAAAAAGAAATATTTTATTATTTATTTGTTTACGCACATTACAGGCTTTTACATATTGTTTTATATACTTCTTTCTATATATAAAAAAGAAAGAAGTAGGTGTACACAACAATATCAGGTGTAAGCAGTAAAATATTAGTTCAATAAAAAATAAAATAATTAAACAGAATTGTTTTATTTTATACAGCGTAAAATTGGGAATTCACCGAATCGTCGCACGTGACATCACAAAAAAATCAAGTAAAAAATAATAGATAATAGCTTATTAAGCCTATCTCGCCATACGCATGTATTCAAATTTCAAATCTCTAGTCATAGTTCGTGTACACAGATCTGCACTCTATGGTAGTGTACTTTAGAGTTGAAATGAAATTACCCGTCGAGCCGTCTATGACGTCTATGGCATCTACAAGTCGACAGCGAGAGATGAGAGAGAAATAAACGGAGACGTTTTGTCTTGCTCTCGCTCGTTGCTTTGCATTGCGTTTAAATCGTCCACCGACCACGGCGTCCGCTGTCCACCGTCTACGAATTCAACTAGTCCATGCGATAAACGTAAACGGTCGACGCGTCGATGCAACGTCAACGGTTGATTTCAAGTAGTCCGTCCATTCAACGCCCATCCCTAGTGGACGCTAAACTCACAGTCCAGTATATACCTCAGCTGCAGTAAGGGTTGTAGAACCGATCAGCTGTTGCCAGAAAACTAAGTTCACTGAACGGGCATTTGCGATACTCCCTACTTTTCGTAATACGGATCTCACCAAATACTTGCCAATTAAATTGAAAATACATAATTTTATTTCCATTGAATGATTTAGCAATCACTTCATGGCGCAAATTTCAATTTAAAATATAATTTTTGTTTAACTTCGTAATACACACACAATACGAATTATTTAGTACTGCTTATTATAGTTTCGAGAGGAGCAGGCGATGATGAGAGTGTGTATTATTAAAAATTTAAAGAATAATTTGCTAACAGCCATTAATAATAAGATAAAATACCTAGTTATTTAAATATACAATTGCAAGTAGGTAAACCTTTATTTTACAGTAAAAATATATGTGTTCGATAATCACATTAATAAGTATAATCTTAAATGATTTTTCATAGTCAAAGTTAATGGATTCTTCTGATCGTATCATCTGATGTGCATTGATTATTTTTATAATTATTGGGCGTGTTTTTTGACACACTTGCGGTAAAAAGACCGCCATGTCTTGATAGGTAGATCGTTACATGTAAAAATGTATGTCCACCGCGTTAATTCGAACGCTAGTATTCGTAGGTATGTGTTTCCAACCGTACTATTACCAGCTGTCTATGTAACATATATGTAGAACTACTTTGGACTAGTTAAGGAGACAGTGAATATCTTTTACATAATAAAAATTAAACAAATGAAATGTAAAAGTATATAATTCACACTATATGCTTAAATAAATAAAAATAAACAAATTTTTATTAATCAATTAGAAAAGACATACGGAAAAATCAAATTAACGAAAAAATATTTTAACTGCTACCGGGATTAGAACCGACGGACCTTCGTTCTATCCGGGGACGGTGCGTTATCCAATTTCGCCACGGCAGTTTGGTAAGTTTACGTTTAATATAAATAAAAATACATCAAAATGGTACTGTCTGTCGCAAATGAAGATAATTGTGTTCTACAGTTCTAATAACAGTTATTTATTATTTTATTTATTAGAAACTAACAGAATAATGTGTCCAAATACATAAAAAACAATACATGATTATTTAAAACTCAGCCCATTATTCCAATTACTAGTGTCTTGGACCTGCTCTAGCATAAAAATGCATATTATGTATATTTAGTGTGTCAGTGTAGTGTGATCATGTAAAATATGTAACTTAATAATTTATAATGTGTTCTATTGGTTCAAGTTACTGTCAAGAAAATGGATGTTGTGTAGGAGTGCTTTTAAGTACCTTCAGATTCAGTTCAGTCCCAATTAGAATCATCACAATACGAATATCAGACATTTTTCTCCAATACCACGATTTATCAGAACATATAATAATCTACATTCGCAAAGCTATACGACGTATTTTCAGATTGTAATCCGAAATTAAAAATAAAATTTTATTGCAATTAACAATATGATTATTGATACAATAATTAAAACAACCCCCGTGTGTGATTTTGTACCTTTGAACTTTTTTTTTTTTAATTTAATGGCTTGTCACCCAGTAAAAGGATGTTATTGCCAAAAACTAGTCAATAGGTCATCGACATAAACATTACAGCTCAATGCAATTACTCTCTAAAAATCGTAGTAACACTTTCAATACTTCCCGTCGGCAGTCTGTAAGCAAGAGCTGGATATTTGTAGGGAAAGGGACATTAAGATCTGCAAGATCCTGGAGTAGGGACTGAGTACCGACATTTAAAATGCAATTGAAAAACAAGTGGTTCAAATCCTCCTCCTCTTGTCCACACTCACAAATTGAGGAGTTAAGAACACGAATTTTTGCAAGGTGTAAGCGGATAGAGCAATGACCCAGACGCATTCGGCAAACCATTGAAGTTTCCCTCTTGCTCAATCTGTTCCTATGAAACCAGGCTCGAGATGGGATAAGTGGCTGAATAGCGGCGTAGTGTCGACCTTTTGACATTTTGGTGAGGTCCCAATGAGACTGCCACTGAAGTGCGGCATCGTTTCTTGTAATATTGAAAAGATCGCTCACTGGAATAGTGGAAAATGTGGCATCCCCCTGTGAGATTGCATTTTTAGCCAGAGAGTCTACCTTTTCATTACCAGGGATGCCTTGAACATTCTTATCTTAATTCAACTGTGTGAATATTAACGATTTTAATATTGCGCGCGAAGACGATGCGTGTGCTAAATGCATGTTGACTAAAATATAATTAATGATTTAAAGAAATATTTGATGAATATGAAATTTAAGTAACTACCTAAGGGTGAAGATATCTAGGTATAAAGATCTGTATAACGAAGTCAAAGAGCAAACAAACAAAGCAGCAGTTATCTCCAGTTGCATAAGAGACACTGTATGGACCAATGAGCATATGCTAATGGAAATAATCAGAATATATAAAACATGCTTAAGACCTATCATGACATACGGGATCGAAGCAAGAGCGGACACGGTGAGAACTAAACACCTCCTCAGAACTGCCAAGATGAAGACTCTAAGATCCATTACGGATAAGACCTTCAGAGACAGAAGACCCGATACGGAAATCCTCAGAACCTTCGTCATACAAGACATTGTAAGATGGAGCAGGCAGAGAGGGCGTTTCTGGAGGGACCATGTCGAGAGAATGGAGCAGACGAGACATCCCAGAGCCGTGTTGCGCGGGATTCTAGAGGGGCGCCGACCGCCAGGGAGACCACCAAAGAGACAAGACCAGGACTGACCTGTCAATACAGATTAAGGATCTAACAAAAGAAGAAGAAATATTTGATGACGGTAAAAATGTTAAATTATCATGTTTTTGAAAATAAAATAAAACGTCACATTCCCACTCATATTTTACATAATAATGTTTTAATGTCGTATATCTCAGTTTTGAGTTGGGTAATTCAAATCATTAATTTTATTATGATTCTCGAAAGATGTCAGTTTTGAAATGTTATTGTAGATAAATCAATTTTTGTTGAAATCGAAATATACAATTTGCGGTTGCGTCTTGTGTGCGTATTCCACAGTGAACCCGAACTGATTCTCATTTATTGTAGAGTTGGCTTTTGTGGTTGCATTTAGATAAATAGTATATTACCTAGCATATAATTCTCATTGTTTGTTAAATTAGATAACACTACCAATATGATTGTAAGTGATTATCCCTCACCACACACGAGAATCTTAATTCTTTTTGGTGAGGTATAACATAATATACCTAATAATTTAATTGTTAATATTTGCTAGTTATCATTGTTATAAAATAAATCATATGTTTTATCTATTAAATCAATAAAATTAAAAAATATTGAAAAAATACAGCCTCTATCAGGATTCGAACACGGAAATTTTTATCACAGGTATGTATGGTACCGATTACGCCATGTTAACTTTATACAATCTGAGGTAGTGGAGCCGTTTAGTTCGTGTTTATTTCTAAGTTCGTAAATTAAAAGCGAGTGCCTTTTTTACATGCTTTTATTTAACTCCCTTTGTCTTTTGTTTTTTTTATTGTGATGGAATCTTGTAATTGATTTTTCACCAACTTCCCGACTAGTTAGAGCTCTGAAACTTTCAGCTTTTACGTAAAATGGATGACTATAAATTGTTAAATCACATATTTTAGACATAATTTGGTCACTATTGCGTTTCAAATTAATAATCACGTAACTGACATTAAATTAATAATCAAGTCACTCACAAGCAAGAGCCGCAGAAAAAGCTGAAAAACATGTCGTTTGGAAATTTGTTTTAAACTTTAAAACAACGTGTTTAATATTTGGATATATACTGCATGGGCGATGTTAAAAAATCGTTTACATTCGAATGCAAACAAAGTGTATAAAAGCATAAAAAGCATTTTTAAATTACTTGTTTACGTTTTTTTCCGCAAAAATTTCGCGGTGTATTCCAGCTAGCATGGGGCAGAAAGAAAACAGGTAGGTACCTGTATCCAGTACCTCATTCATCAAGTACTTTAATGATTTTCGGGTTTAGATGCTCTTTTTGACCAGGAATAATGGTAGCTACCCCAGAGTAAGATGTTTCTCTTATATTTCAAAGAATATCCTTCGATAAGATAAAACGCTCAAGTTATGAATGAATTTTAAAGGCCATTAAAGGTAGTGTTCATATTATATCGATTCTCAGAAAAAAGCAGGTAGTTTTAAAGATGACTTGAAAGTAGACCGGACCACGCATCTTTAGAATCACCCGTCTTTGGAATGTTACATTTTACTATTGGCACAGTATAATAAATACATACAGTATGTTATCTTGGCAGTGTCCTTGAAATAAATACCTACGGCCGCTTGGTACTTAAACGTGGTTAAACACGCACCAGGGCTGCTCATTGACTGACTCTTTATGGTTTGGGGTGCCATAAATTGACCTAAATGTATGCGTGGGAGCATCTCACACTGCTTGCGTCCGTACGTTACTGCAGCCCTGCGGCGTAGTGATGGGTCCGCTCTGTACTCACTACTACAATGTAGTACTACACTACATTGAAGTGCACACTTCGCACATTTTGATGTGTAGTCCACACTACAAACTACAAACACCAAAGTTATTGAAAGTATAAACTTCAAACAGTACACTTCATTTCAAAGCGAACACTACAAAGTACATATACTTCAAAGTTATCGAAAGTATGAGAAACACATTTTAAATAGTGTATTTTAAAGTTGATGTAGATATATGAAGAATTTTCTGTATTCTGTAACAACCCCCCCCCCATGGTTTGAAAAATTTTGGGAGTTATTTTTTTTTTTTTTTTAGGTCGCCAAATGTTACTTTGGAGAAAATATCGTCATTTATTTAAATATTTTTGTCGTTGACCTTTTTTTTTTTTTTTACCTCGCTAAATTTTTATTTGGGAAAAAAATACTTCATTTCATTTAAAAATTAATTTACTTCATTTCATTACTTCACTTCATTAATACTACAATTACTTCATTACATTACTTCACTTCATTAATACTACAATTACTTCATTACTTCACTTCATTTACTTCACTTCATTTCGTAGTACTACAATTGTAGTGTACACTTTGTAGTCTTCAAACTGGTGAACGTGTGTGTGTTGTAGTCTTCATTTTGAAATGAAGTTTTTCCCTTCGCTACTGCGGCGACTGAGCAGTTCGAAGTATACCGAGATTTCGAAGGGCGTCGTTTCGGCTGTTTGTATGAAGATATAATACTGTATGCTTTACTATACTGTGCTATTGGGTTGTAGGGAAAGTTCTGTCATATCTTAATATATGCGGGTGTACGCAAGTACAAGTTGTATTCTTTATGTGGGAGTAGTTATGCAGAAAGCATCCAATCCAAAAAACATGGAACTGAGAAAATGACTTATACAAATTTGAACCTACAAAAAGCCAATACGTCGATATTTAATTCATTATTGCATATTATTTCGCACAGGGCTCATTTCAGATATGTTTTTTTATGTAATTATAAGAAAAAACTTTTATTTACCAAGATATGACGCGTTCTACACGTTGGATTCTTTCTACGAAATGTCTAAATGCATGACAAGCAGTACTTATTTTGTTCTATGAATTTGATAAAGCATGAAGTATTATCTGAGGCATAGAAAACGTTTAACCCCCTTAGATGTTTTCTACAAAATTATTATCCTGTAGTTACAGTAGAATTAAAATATAATATAATGCGTCCACACCAAATGGATGTTATTAACCTTTTTTTGTTTTCTAAGAATTTGTAAATTTGAAGCCGCAGAAAACAGTCAAACCACTTTTTTTTTAGTTGAAGAGTTAATTTAAGATGTACCTAGGTAAGAAAGATATCGTATTGAGTTTTCCATACCCGTACATAATTCATTTTTAGCATTTTGTGCGTTGGATGCTTTTTGCGCAACTACGACCATGTAGCAGGCCGATTATATTTGCGAATAACTTTTTTAACTAAACAATGTCGTTAATTTTTTAAACCGATCATTTAATGAAATCTTTGTGGAAAATAAAATTGAACAAATGACCGCCTCAAATGGAGATAAATGGCTCTGCACTCCTGATGGGTCTTAAACTCTTCAATTTTTGTCCATTGATTCCCTTTTGATTCATCGCTCGATCACACGCAGCAGTGTAGTCAGTATTTTGTAATAAAATGTACTTATCTAGAATTTCTAAAAAATAAAATATTGTAATGAAATGGCAAAAGAGATTACTAATATGTCGATGACAACAATAAGATCGAGCTCTCTAGCACCTTCTACTACACTCTTGTATTATCTATAACATTCGAGGAACATCTATAAACATCTGGAAACAACGAGAACATTAAAGTAAACCCTAGAATATAGAACATGGAGTACCTATATTGGTGAGGAATGCTTTCTTATTGGATAACTTCTGAAAGAAAACCTTGAAGGGTATATAAGAGCCCGTGAATAGTGAATGCAAAGGTTTCGGTCCTACTCAATTGCCGCCAGGTTGGCATTTTTAATGCCACATGGCAACCATGCTATGCCGTATACGATACCAAGGGCTATCCACCACCATAACCACCGGTGGGTGGTTGTGGCTGGTTGTGGAGAAAACTTGGCGGGTAGGGAAACACGGGTTTCTTTTTATATATATTGATTAACACGTATATTATCCATTTTAGCAATCCACTTTTTGTAATGCGATAATCAAAAATTACTTTATGTATCTGCCGCTACAGATATGTTGGAGATCCGTGGTTCGAATTCCGGTAGCAGCCAAAATATTTTTTCGTTGATTAGATTTTTCTGTATGTCCTTTCTAATAAATATATACTAATATATAAAGAGGTAAAGTTTATAAGTTTGGATGTAGGAGGTTATCTCTGAAACTACTCCCGAATTCAAAAATTATTTCACCAATATTTTGAATAGACTTTCAGGGTGGACATATGCTACATATTTTTATCCCGCTAAAATAAAAGGGCTTTTCGTGGTGACCTATTTCACAGCTAAAGTCGACGAAAAAATGGTCGAGTGATGCGTTTTTTGTGAACGCCACCTTAACCTTAAGTAAGAGATATTTAAATACTTAAACCAGCAGAAGACCAAATACATGGCCGTAGGATGCACCCAACAAATCCCAACTCTCTCGTGTGGAAGTCAAAATTTTGAAACGGTACCAAGATTTACATACCTAAGATCCCTGATAACAAGCAACAACAATACTACAGAGGAGATCCAGAAGCGCATAGTGAGCGCGAATCGCTGTTTTTTCCGCCATCAAAAGCAGATAAAATCCACACTGCTGTCCAGAAACACCAAGATATTAGTGTACAAAACGCTTATTAGGCCAGTGCTCACGTACGCAGCTGAGACGTGGGTACTAAGAGGAATGAGCGAGCACTGGTCGTTTTTGAAAGGAAAATTTTGAGGCGTATCTTCGGATCAGTTCTAGAAAATGGACTTTGGCGTAGACGTTATAATAATGAGCTCTATACTCTATTTAAGGAGAACGTCACTAAATTTATAAAACTGGGAAGACTTCGGTGGCTGGGTCATGTGGAGAGAATGTCCGAGCATCAAGCACCAAAGTCCCTGCTAAACTCAAGGCCAACAGGGCGAAGGAGCTTAGGAAGGCCAAAACTAAGATGGAGTGACAACGTCCTCAAAGATATCTCTGCCTTAGACCTTCGAAACTGGAGAGAGCTGGCACTAGACCGAGATGAATGGAGGAAAATTATTGAGGAGGCCAAGACCCACCAAGGGTTGTAGTGCCAAGAATGATGATGATGATGATGATAGAGAAGTTGTAAAACTCAGAAAGTTGTATAAAAATTCCGTGACGACATATACCTATATGTTAAGGTTAATACACAAATTGATAAAATATTATTAAAGGTTACTAAAAGCCACGAGTGCATAGCTAGTTGATTAATAAATTTGTTCAAAATATATTTATTAAATCAAGATAGTCAATACGTAACGTAAAAATAATTACATTTCTTCGCATGCTTGGTTTGTTTCATAATTATTTTCTCGTGGAAGTGACCACGTTCGATAAAGTACATTTAATTAGTGTAATAATACTTTTATCGGCAGTAATTGGGGTTCGAGGTCCACCCCTGCCGCCCCCCTGTCCGGGGGATGATCCGTGACGTGTGCTGGATCGGTTCCCCATTAGTAAGAAAGCGGTTCTGATCGTGGCAAACACCCTTTTTTTACCGCATCAAAGAACATCTGGGCCGCGTTGTTAAATCGTGCACATTCCGTGTTGAAATCGTCACTACATTCTCAATGAATTTATACAGAAAATTTTAGATAAGTTGCTACAGTTTTTAAACAAAAAGGTTTAACCTTTTAAATGTAAAACCTTCCAAACGCAAGGTATCACAAGCTTTTTAACTTATTTTTAGGCCGCAGTCCCCGAAACAGAGAAGGACAGGGACACCTGTAGTAGGGATGATCAATATTCATCGATGATGGATAAACATCGTTGTTTAGCGGGAAAACATCGATGTTTTAACATCCATGTTAAGTCCTCGATAATATCGTCACATCGATGTTATGAGAATAATATCTATACATCGATACACTTTAAGCCATCTAATGTAAATTAAGTGTTACTACTAACTAATATAGTTGTTAACATTAGTTCACCTTCAACCAAATGTAACCGAACAAAGCTGAATGAAAACATAACCCTTTGCATCTCTTAAACCAAAGGGATTAAAAAAAAATCTGTCAACTTCTATCAATTGACGTGATTTTATAATATAACAATTTTCGATAATCTTTATTCTTGTGAATGTGTAGCGGAAGTGAGTGTTAGAAGACTGATTTTTTTAAAGTTAAAAGAATGAAACTTCCAAAACGAAATAACAGGTATCGTAAATCCTTATTCTGTCGTATTCTATTACTTTGTCCACCTTTAAACTAAACTTGTACTTTGTATTTGCATACTATACTATGACTAGACTTTTTTCAAAAGCTGGTCAACATCTGTACCAACAGAGAAATAGATTAAAAGGAACACTTCTAACAAAACTACTTTATTTGCAAAGTGTACCTTTAAAATACTGGGACTGTTAATTTTTTGTACTTTTCCTAAAAAACTATTTTTTTAAATATGTGATAAATAAAAAAGAGATTGTTTATTTTGCTCCGCAAAACATCGATGTTTTTCCTTCCATATTTATTTCATATCGATACTTTTGAATCGATGTTAACATCGATGTCAACATCGATGTTTTTCTAATATCGATCATCCCTAAGTCCTGTAGGTGTCTTATTGTGACGATGGATCCTGCAAACATCCTATAATCCTTTCAAACTAATACCTTAAAAATTTTCAACACAATATCAAGTAAGGTGAATTGAGGTAAGTGTATATAAGGGGTAAGTGCATGTAACGCTTCTGCCTTTTACACAAATCATGTTACAGTGGTGCCATCTTAGAAGACTTTTGTTAAAATCAGTGTAATTCACGCTATGACACATAGATGGAGCTGCAACACGATGTCGTTGTCAGTTATTAGCATTCAAATTTTGAACACTGGTTTATCTCAACGTGCAACTTTGGAGTATCTTCGTAAATTATCTATAACTTTACAAAAACTTGTGTTACGGACACACAACTTTGTGAGCACTCTTTATTTTAGTTATATTTTGTTTTGTATATATTGGTTTAATGAATATTTAAAGGAATTCAGATTTATAAGAGTAGATACATTTCCCCCACGATTTTGTTATACTGGAGGAAGTGCAACAAAATTGTGGATGCACTTCTCCTAGATATTTGTATATGGACAGAATTGTAACTAGTGGTGGATCTCTTTTCATTTAAGAAAGACAATCGAATTAGTACCTATCTGTACTTCGTGCGTCTACTTTCTAAAAGAGGTCTACCTTCTTTCATTCCTCTTTTGCCAATTCCAGGCTTCACTTCCATACATAAGGGAATGAAAGTAGACTGAATGCGGTTGAAATGCGGTCACTAAGACGCTTGTGTGGAAAATCTTTGGTCGATAGAGTGAGGAATGAACAAATTAGAAGTGAATGCAATGCTGGCTGTAGTGTGGTAGATAGAATAAAGAAAGGAGTGCTGAGATGGTTTGGTCATGTGGAACGTATGAACGAGGAAAGGATGGTTAAGAAAATATATGAGGCGAATGTTGAAGGCAACAGGAATAGAGGGCGTCCGCGAAAGACCTGGCACGATCAGGTACTACAAGTATTTGAGGATGGCCCTGTTAAAAGCCGCAACAATCGTAGAACGTGTATGAGAAGATGTATGAATGTGGCCGAAGCAAAAGTGGTGTGCCAGGATAGAAGAGTGTGGCGTTCAATCCTCTCTGCCTACCCCTGCAGGGAAACGGCGTGATGGTTAGTTAGTTAGTTAGTTAGTTAGTTTCTACCTTCTTTAAGTTCTAATTGCATTTAACTTTTTTAAAAATAAAAATAAAAGATTTTTTTCTATCTCTAGCAGTTAGTATAATCACTTACCCCATCCGGCACTACTTTTATGTGATATAACAAGTTTTTAAAATATATATTCTGTTTAAGGTAACGATTTTATGCGTTTATGTTCTTGAAATGATAATGATATTATATATATATATATATATATATATAATATATATATATATATATATTATATATATCTTATCTTAAAATTTATAAAAATAATTTCAAGACCTTACCCCGAAGAGTAAGTGCATAAAGTTATCAAGTAATTACTTAAGTTATTGTTGAGTAATCAGGTTATTATTAAGTACATAATTACTAAATTGTAGCAGTATAAGTTAACCTTTATATATTATTATTAATTTAAAATTAAAAAAGACGTAGAAAAAATTTAACTAGTGATAAAGATAGTAACTGGTGTAGTTATTGGGTAGAACAACAATGATGTTATAGTTGAATTGAAAAACGAGACCTAAGTGGTTTAATTGGAAAAAAGCTCGCATTTTCTTTACTTGGCGCTTATTATTTACTGGAACCGCTGCTTTGGGGCGATCCACTCGAGCTTTTCCTTACAACTTTCAAATGTGGAAATGTTTGCAAGATATTTCTTTAAACAACCACCTTAGAGTACCTAACCGTTGCATAGATGTCCCTAGAAAGTCTCTAAAAGGTAAAGTATCTCTACATGAGAGAGTACGGGCATTATCCTTGGCTTTACCCAACCGAGTTTCTCCAGGGTATGCTTGGCTACAATAGTTTAGAGACTAGAAGGAATGTGTATTTGATTACACATTTTTATCGATTGTTGCGCGGTATGATCGATAATCCTGAAATTATGCAGAGCATTGGTTTGTATGTTCCTGATAATTACACTAGACATCGTCAGCATAGATTGTTTCACATTCCAATATACAGGACCAACCTGCCGATGGTTATGCCTGTTGGAAGAGCCACAGCTATGCTGAACAAAATTGCTTTGGGTATTGATATATTCCATGTGTCTGAGGGGGTTTTCCGAAGCGGGATTCTCCTACACCTTTGACCAGATTTTATGTTATTTTTAATTTATTAAATACTTTCATTTTTGATATATACTTCCTAATATGTATGCCTTAAACATTTTGTTTGTCATGTACATATTATCTTGAAATAAATTGAATTGAATTGAATTGAATTGAATTGAAAGTAACGGTATTCTTCCATGAATTTGAAGTCATTACACGTGAAATCATCTAGGTGTAGTTGGTTGATCATTTCAGAGATATTTTTTTAAAATTATGTGTAACCCCATCTGTATACAGATCAAAACATTTTTTATTTTATTTTTATCTCCCACCATCTCGGATCTGGACTTAATTTTGTTCGCAGCGACATATAAAAACGGGGCTTTGCAGAAGTTTTTTTTTTTTTAAATTTTTCCTCCCATAAAAGATAAAAGGGTACGGCTTTCACTCACATATAGAATACGCAAAAGATGTATACAAAATGTTAAGAAATTATAGAAAATATCATAAATGACATAATATGCCGAATTCGGGAGCATTTTTGGAAACCTTTTAAGAACCTCTTAAGAACCACCGAAAAGAAAACTCTCCGACCCGTCGCGGGAGAACCATCAGAGATAGAGTACGAAAGTTCCGAAATTCGGAAGATCTGCGATGTCGACGATGTCGTGCGATGCGAAGAAATAGAAGGAGATACTGGAGAGACCACGTGAATAGAGCGCATTCGACAGGAGTGGTAAGAATAGTGAAGTACGAGATACCTGCAGGCAGTAGACCTCCAGGAAGACAACTAAAACAATGGGACATAAGAGGGACAACTGGTCATCCATATAGCAGGAACCGAGAAATAACAGGACGAGTACTAATATAACCAGAAGAAGAAGAGTTGACATCTTGGCTGTTCACTGTATGCTGAGGGTTGATGACGCATTCACACCAGAATATAAGTATTTCCGTGTTCTGATGACCAGCTCCCGCTCCTGATGGCTGGAGTGTTGCTCCCCAGAGAGCGGGTATAAGTATTTCATGTGACCGCAGTGGTCCAGTGTACAAATCAATTGGCTTTGTTAGCTAAATGTCCGAGTTCGGCCCTGGAGTGGGTCTAGAGAAACGGAGGCAAGCGACCCTCAAACTTTCCCTGCAAATAAATATTTTAAATAATTTATTTACTTAATCAATATATATTATAGACTAGCTGTTCGTATCCGGCGTCGCACGGGTTAAGGAGTAAGTAGAAAATAAATTTGTGGGGGGAAACAAAGGTTTGATTCGAACGGTATAGATTTGCTTAGAAAATATATCAGGGGGAGGAGAAAAAGTAATAGGGGAGGGAGGAAATATAGCCTATGTTACCTGCCGAGTCCTAAAGAATAAGTTTCCAAATTTTGAGTCCGATCTTACCGATTTGCATCGAGTCGGTATGTCAGGGGGAGGGGAAGGGGTATGAGAATGGGGGAGAAATATCGCCTATATTACTCGCCGAGTCCTAAAGAATAAGTCTCAAAATTTTGAGTCCGATCGGTCAAACGGTACAGATTTTCATCGAATATATGTCAGAGGGAGGGGGAGAGGTATGAGAATAGGGGGGAAATATCGCCTTTGTTACTCGCCGAGTCCTAAAAAATAAGTCTCCAAATTTTGAGTCCGATCGGTCAAACGGTACAGATTTGCATCGAAAATATGTCAGGGGGGAAGGGATATGAGAATAGGGGGGAAATGTTGCCTATATTACCCGCCGGGTCCCAATGCATAAGTATGCAAAATATGAATCGAATGGATTTGTACAGAGAACAGACAGACAGACAGACGTACATTGAGTTTTATAGGTATAGATGTCTCGCAGGGACTTTTGCTACATGCCCCGCAACACGCTTTCCGCTAATATGTTACAATAAAACTTTCGATACAATAATAATTTTATTACCAATGCCCCAAAAAAGATAACAAAAATGTGCATGCAAAAATATAAAATCACTTGCTCTTGTATAGAAAATAATGTAAAACTGATCTTAGCATTGTGAATAGTGAACTTTTGCAATCCGTACACGAATGCGTTGATTTGTACATATTTGTAAATTAATATTTTAGAAAAAGAAATTTATTATTACGTAAAAAATAGAGACGTGATCATGGTGTACCTGTAATTGTATATTTATTGGACAGAATACTATAACATAATAAAATCTGAATATATTGATAATGATTGTGACACGAATATTATGAGAAAAATATTATACTTTGTCTCATTTTGTAGAAATTTATATCAATTACAGCTTATTTCCATGTAGGTACCTACTCATACGGCGCCACTGGTGAATAGGCTTAAAAATAGGCTTAGTCGATCAGATCAAAAGAACAATAGATTTTCCTTTTCTTACCCATCAAACAACTTATTTTCGCAAAAATCTGTTTTTCTTAAATGCTATTATTATTGATCATTAAACCGGCCTTCTACATTCAACAGGCTACAGAGTGAGAGGATGTATGAATGCGGATGAGGTAAGAGTTGTGTATCAGGAAAATAAAAGTGTGGCGTTCCATCCTCTCTGTCTACCCCGCGAGGAAATGACGTGAAATGGCACATTTTATTTAAAAAAATTGTAAGCTACATCTTATTAGCTTTATTAGTAAGATGAAGTGTGCAAAATTTGAGTAAAAATAGCCTAATATTTTTAGAAATATTTCTTCCACCAATCTGAAAATGGGAGTTCCGAGAGAAAACTCAAAGAATAATTTAATTCATTTAAAAATTCACCTACCATGTTGGCTTCAAATTGCTATCTATATCTCAGTCAATTTTTAAACGATTTAAACGATTCAAACGTGATTCAAATTATTCTTAGAACTTCTTAAAATAAGGCAATCCGCCCTCAAAATTCTTAGAACTAAAATACTTATAAGAAGGTAAGCATTTCTTCAGGTATTCTTCGTATCTATTCAAAATTTCAAATTTTCAACACAGAGAAAGATAGAAGAAAACCTAATTGTGGGTCCCTTATTAAAGGACTGTTTGAGAACCTCCAGCCGGGGTTGTGGGAACTCCGTTTCCAACCCCCCGAGGGAAGCCCGTCGCTCCCGGGAAGGATTTGACCGGATTCTCTACACTAATCTGTTGCTTAACTACTAGAGAGTAACTTCTCTAACAACAAAGAAATAAAACACTCCTTTCTAATACCACATGGTATTATAGCGTGGGGGAGAGTCGTTAAAGACATTATTAAGATTTTAATTTCAATTGAATTTAAGACACAGTTAACCCGTGAGAAGGCGCGCTATGAGCATTTCTCTCACACAAAAAATATCGCGATGTTAGCAACAATATATTGTTATTGATTATTATTTATTTATTATTTACAGCCTACAAAAATTGAGATGAATGACCGGCGGATACGTCAAATTCTGCGTGGCTGGAAAAACCTGATCCAGATGAAGAATCTACTTTGGATCTAGAGAATATGGACGCAAATCGTGTAGATAGCCCTGAAAGCAACTGCTACGATATTGACAGTCCCCGTGAAGCCGATACGGAGCAATCTTCGGATGAAAATTGTTCTCGTGTTATTTTCACTCCACAACGACGATAATATCGATCAAGAGACGGGCATTGAAGCTAAACAAGAAATTGTTACATTATATAATAGTACTAAATGAGGTGTGGATGTTGTGGATCAAAGAAGGACTCCGTTGCACGAATCTCGTCTAGATGAACAATGGGACTGTTCTTTTCTATTTTGTATATAAGTGGGATCAATGCACAAATTATATACAAAGCAAACACACAAACTCTGATTGCAAGACGCGTATTCCTAAAAGGTGTGGGTTTGGAGATGGTGTAACCACACATTTCACGAAGATCACATATTTATTTATTTAATGTTTATGGAAGACCAACAGCACAAAAAAAAGCATAGAAAACATTGATACAATATAGATGGCCAATTACAGGTCTCCACATTTAGAAATATATTAATTATATAGAAAGAAAGAATAAAAAATTTAAGCAAACCGAAATATGTCAGTAATGATAAACATTTATGATATACTAAGGCATATTAATTATATAGAAAGAAAGAATAAAAATATTTAAACAAACAGAAATATGTCAGCAATGATAAATATTTATGATATACTAAGGCATATTAATTATATAGAAAGAAAGAATAATAAATTTAAACAAACAGAAATATGTCGGTAATGATAAATATTTATGATATACTAAGGCATATTAATTATATAGAAAGAAAGAATAAAAAATTTAAGCAAACAGAAATGTGTCAGTAATGATAAACATTTATGATATACTAAGGCATATTAATTATATAGAAAGAAAGAATAAAAAATTTAAGCAAACAGAAATGTGTCAGTAATGATAAACATTTATGATATACTAAGGCATATTAATTATATAGAAAGAAAGAATAAAAAAATTTAAACAAACAGAAATATGCAGAACATTTCTGCGGATCTAAAGTTCCGAATGAAGCGGTCTGTACCTCTTCCTAATGTGGAAACTGAGCCTGAACCTAGTGGCTTTTGTGCACTAACAATGTCCATGAAGGAGAAATAGACGTTTTAAAAAAAGCGTTTACTTGTGCAATGTGACGTGCATGTGCATTATGTGTTTCGAGAGACACATTTCTCCAGATCACATGGAAGGCTGAATAGTTTTAAATTTATGTTGTTTTTGATTTTTACATTTTTTTCGCGAAGTGTGCCAAAAGTTAAGGCCAAAGTTTAGAAGACTTTTGATTTATGCATTTAGGCTGCACTGCTTCTTATAAATAGCTTCGTCTCTGTGAGACTTCTTTAATTTATCTTAATTAAATAATAATATCGCGCTGGATAACGCCAGTATTTGTGTTTTCACAACATGCATCTAAAAATATTTTTTTAATCATTTAATTTGTAATGTTTTTGAAAAAGATATATCACAAAGTGGAGCAATTTTCTTGATTTCTAAAATATTTTTGGTTTGGTAATTTATTAATTCATTAAATAATTTTGTTTGTGTAATTTTAAAAAGATATACTTATTTAAAATATATGGCACCTAATGAAGATATTTTAACTTGATATCTTTCAATACAAAATGCAAGAAAATCTATGAGAAGGGATGAAAGGGCGGGTTTAAACTATTCTCAGTAAAAATAAGACGCTCTCAGTGTCTGCGAGTCTTGTGGCTAAGTTAACTTTTAATGATTGGCCTTTGAAGTCGTCAGGGCAGACACTTGTTATAAGGGTGGGTTTCCTGCGCGCCCTCACTAGAGCCGTATCCTGCCCTTTGTTGGCGGCGCTTTGCGCGCCCTGCCGCACTCGCGTAGACGAAAAACGTCCTTAAGACGCTTTTCGGGTTGACGTAAAATTGTAAGTACAGAAACGCTACGAGGGTTGCAATGAAAAGTGATTAGTTTTTGTGCTGTGGAGTAATTTTAGGATCGATCGTATTGTTATTTTGGCAATTGGCAGATAGTGTTAGGTCGGTTTTCTTTGCGCAAATAAATTGTGTAAATTAAGCTGTCGGTGTGTTAAAATATATTAATCAAATCATATCGCAAGAATAGATTGTTGGCGTAGTGGTCATTACCCTCGGCTGGTGATCTGGTGGTCGGTGGTTCGTGCCCCATTCTAGCGCACCAGTAAGTTAGTCCTATTTTCATAGCACAAGTTTTTGAAGTTATCTTCTTTTGGCTTATTGCAGCTTGCGTATTGCGTAATTTTTTTATTGCAGCGTGCACATTGTAGCGGAAATGTGCATAACGGGAAACAGCATATAGCGAAAATGCGAGATCACAAAATGCACTTGAAATTAGTGTTCCAGTAATATCTAAATATTATAATTTCGTTCGAATTTTTCCCTCGATAAAGGGTTGAAAAGACAATTTTTCAACCCTTTATCGAAATGTTACAGCATAATTTGGCATACATGTGTGTGACTTTCGTTGCGCATTTTTATTTCCTTACCCGACTGAAGATTTTAATTATGACAAATATCTGTTAAACCTGCAGTTCTTCTTAGCGCCATCTCCTGTCGGAGGATGGCGATCATTTTGGCGATCTTGGTCAGATCTTATAAATCCTTCTTCTTTAGCCTTCATCTCCCCACTACTGGACATAGGCCTCTCCCATACCCTTCTATTCTTCTCTGTCGTTCCGTTAGTTTATATGTATAGAGTTAATTAACGGATAGCCGTTTGTAAGTAAGTATTACCAACGCTCGTATCGTAATATTTTACTATCATGGTTTTAGAGCTGTGAGAGACGAGACATAATCAAGAACTTATCTCTCATTTGTTCTTCGTCTGACGAATTTGAATATATCAATAGCTAGGCATCACTGTCTGAGGTCATTTTTCTTTAAAAATGTGTAAAATTCAATATACGAGTATATTGAATTTTACACAAACTAAAATTGACTCATGTCAATTAAATGTCACACTAAAAAAAACTAGCGAGCCTTACAGTGGTCGATATGATCTGTAACATTTGACATCTCACAATTAAAATATCAATTGAGCTGCTACAGAAATTAACATCAACATTTAAAAAAACTAATACCCATATATATATATTTATTAATTAGTAAATTCATGTAAAGAAAATGTATGTGCATTTATTTATTATTGAATTTTGCCGAACTAGGTAGGTACCGTATATATAAACCGCATAATACGCATTTTTATTTAGAAATGGGTTTAGTCAATTATATGTTTTTGTTTATTTTCATAGATGGCGGTAGTGTTCCGCTGTACATATTGTATGAAAACTTTGAATAAATATTTAAAAATAATCGCATAAAATTTGAGAATGTAAATCATTAAGGGTAGTTTGTATGGATTAATGTAAAAAAAATTAAGTATTTATTGGATAGTTTCGAATATACAAGGCAAAATATATAAGTTACAATATCTACACGCTTAACACCAGACGCACAACATATGATATACAGAAACAGAAGCGTTGGAAGTGTGCGTCTTCGCTGTGATGGCACTTGCTGGACGTTGATTTGTTTATAAACGATTTGTTTATAAACAATCGCGCGCGCTCATCGGTCAAACGATATTGCGCGCGCTTCCCCGGCGTCTCATTTCTTGTCACGCATTTCCGTCCATTTTCACGAAATCAATGCCGCAGATTGCAGGAAAGCGAGAGGAGAGATGTTACACATCAAAAATAGCGGATAATTATGCATCATCTAATAGTTCGGTTTTTCGAAAGAGTTACATTCGGTTTCTACCGCGTAATATACGCGGCGAGCTGTCGCGGGAGAGGGGACGTGTGAGATGTGGGACAGCGGGACGGCCCAGAGGGTAGAGGGTAGAGGGTAGAGGGTAGCTGGTGGGTGAGCCGGGGCCGTATCTTCTTCACGGACCGCTTCACCTATTGTGCGCGGACTTCTGCCGCCAGGGGACACCATCGCGGGCCCGCTCCACCGATGACACATTTAATCTAATTATTAATAATTAAATAAATTATCACCGAGACGAAGTTATTTTATATGGGAAACGTGTACGAACGTCTTTATAGGATGGCTGCAGGGGATATGACCTGTGCGTGCTGGTTCAAGTGATCACTTTACACAACGCAACGTTCACCAATTTCCCCACACTATATCAATTTTTTTTAAAGTTATATACATATTGTGTGTCCGGTGACCGGTGTTGGAGTCTTTGCACGTGGATTCCTGCAGTGATAATGAGTCGAAAATATTCAAGAAACCACGACCGTGATCAATAGTTATGCAGATATGCAATATCAAAGTTTGCATTTTCTTTCTCAATATTTCTGACTTATTTTTGGCGAAAACTTGAATTATCATTACAATAATTTATATCGATTATATAAAATTCATTTTTTTCAATATAACTTAATTAAAATGATAAAAACCTTGTAAATAATTCTATTTTCATGTATTAAAGCGAACGAATTTTTCATAACCGATATAAGTTGTTGTAATGTCAATTTTTAAAAAAAAATATGTTAGAAATATTGAAAAAAGAATTGCAAACTTTGATACTGCAAATCTCCATAATTATTGAGATTAGGTCACGGTTGCTTGAACATTTTCGACTCATTATAATGGCAGAAATCCACCTGTAAAGGTTCCGACACCGGTTATCGGACACACTTTACATGTTCTAAGTCCTTTAAGGGACTATGCTAGAGACATCTATGGTCCTTCGTATAGCATACATAGATTTAGCCGCTAGAAATGATACCTCTTTATTTTTTAAATAATAATTATCCGAAGTTTTTGTTGAATTTGACGTTTAAATAACATTTGTCGTAATATACATAATTCTATTTAATATTCATTTATTTATTCACGTTTGATTACATATTACTATGCATAATGGCGGTTTTATTGCTACTTAGTTGGCAATTTTTTGCAATTTGGTTGAACAACTGAAATATATTTCAGGTATACAATGTTATAGTGACAAACTAGCTTCATGGTAACGAGATGAGTAGGAGATGGACGGGGACAAGGAAGGGTTAAACTAGGTCTTGAGAAAGGTAAAATTGCTTTAGTGTGCTTTTGAGGATAGTCATGTCAGTAAGTTGTTGAGGAGCAGAAAAAATCAGTATTATAAGTGGGGATGAATAGTGGAGTGAATTAACTTACCTCTATATCTACCTACATAGAGGATAAAGCGCCACCCTCATCTGTCCTGTCACACAACTTTCACCTCATCCACATTCATACATCTTCGCATGCAAGCTCGACGATTTTTAAGGCTCCTAGCAGAACCATCTTCTAGTACCTGGTTAATCTGTTCATGCCGCGTTTTACACTGTCGCTCTCTCTTTCTGATGCTGTCAACATCCTGCGTCATGTAACGTTCTTACAATTATTTCCTCATGCATTCGTTCAACACGCCCAAACAACCTGAGCGACCCTTGTTTCATTTAATTAACTATGCTATTAAGATCAGCTTAAGCTATATTCTTTCCTGATTTGTTCATTCTATACTATATCATAAATGTGTTTGAGTCTAACAACATTAACCGAAAAATTTAATTTGTTCAAAAACTTGCCTGGTGTTACCCGACTATCGCATTGTAGGACAGATAAAAGGCATAGCATTTTTAAATTAAAATATTTCAATGTCTTGTCATTTGATATTCAAATAGTTCATGTGACTGAATCTATCAAAAAAAAAAAAAATATTTGAATTTCTTCAATGCGTGTATCACAAAACATATAACAATTTATAATCTACTATTGAATTAAAATGTTAAAGTTGAAAATCCCTGCCCAACGTCTAAGTTACATGTCTTACTTCCCTTTCCCGCGCTGTCAGATTCGGCATTGTTGCCATAGAAATAAATAATAATAGAAGGGAGTCCTGACCATAGATTTGGCGGTTCCTTTTTACGTTTTTTTCCCTTATGATATATGGCCAGTGGGCGCAGTGATGCGTGCGCGGTAAGTCACACCTATTAATGTGTATGTTTACATTCTTTCATTGCGAAATACCTTTTTAGAAATCTGAAATTTTCTTAGATTTAGAAATCTGAAATTTTCTTAGATTATACTATAAATGTGTTTGTTGCAATTTATTAAGTCTATTTAAAGAAGTTAGACCTATATAAGAAATCCAGAAAAATTGACTAGGTTCTAATTTTCGGTCATCTTTAGTTAGGCACTGTATAAAATTGTTTTACAACCACTTGTTGGTGCTATCCCGTGGATAAAGAGATACTTATCTTCTCTCGCAAACAATGAGATATTTCAAATTCTATCTACTAAGTCCAAAAACAAAGCAATGCTTTCGAAAAATGACAGATGAATTAACTTTCAAATAATTTTATCTGACAGATAGTTATCCCGCAGGGATATTAATGTTTTATATACCCGAGTTGACTTGATATTTAAAATTAAATAATTGTGTATACTGATCGATTATTCTAGAACAATAGAATATACAGAACTTTCAAGATATTGAAGGGTCAAGAATATATTTTTTCCATAAAATTCAATAATATTCTTTCAATAATGCGAAATTTTTAACATACCATGATTAATATAATGATCAATATGAAACTAAGCGTACTGAACATAATCTAATAGATAATATCTTCAAGGTGGAGATAGTGGTAGAAGAGTTCGGTAAAGAGGTTAGCACAGGAAAAATTTCATATATAAGGAATGCATCATTCAAAATAAACGCAGTGAAATCGATTTAAAACAAGTAAGCCAAAAAAATATTAAACACGTTGTTATAAAGTTTATAATAATTTTTCTCTTAATTTTCTTACTATAAAAAATACAATTCATTAAGCCATCCTTCCTATTTGCCATATTAAATAATAATATGACATTTTGTTCTTACGCCTAATCTCAAAGTTGAATCTGCCGACGAAATTAATAAATTTAAAATTCATACTAATATTGATAAATCTCGATACTACGTAGGCATTAAATATACATAAATTTTCAATAATAATGGAAAATTATTAATTTTAATCGAAAAAATTATTTAATAATGTATAGTCATCCACTTTACGTAAATGTTGACAGTTTCAGAGCTCTAGCTAGGTTCGGTCAAAAATCAATTACCAAATTCCACCACAACAAACAAGCAAACATACAAAGAGAGTTAAATAAAAGCGTGTTATTAATATGAACCTTAGAAAAAGTATTAAATAATTATATCTTTATGATTTTATACGCTGTGAAGATTAATATTTGTTAATACTAAGCTATCCCAGAAGATCTATATGGTACGTCGTGGTACGGAAAGAAATATGCTAGCAATCACTAGAAATGTTAGAAAATCATATTGCAAAGCCCACAAACTATTTATAAACAAAGAAAATTATTTCCACAGACAAAAAATAATCAATGGATTAAGAGCTTTTTGACTGAGCGCTCCATTGCTGTCCGAGTGGGTGACTCTCTATTTGCACCGCAAGTAGTTTTAAGTGGAGTTCCACAGGGGAGTGTGCTGGGACCAATTCTCTTTATTTTATACATTTTGGATCTTCGTGCTGCTGTCCAGTCCACTGTGAGTTTCTTTGCCGATGACACAAAACATTTCGGTAACCCCCTTACTGACCATGAGGTGTTACAGAGAGACTTAAATCAATTATCGGAGTGGACAAAGCAGTGGCTCATATGTCTTAATGTTGACAAATGTTGTGTTCTCCATGTCGGCAAGAATAACCCAAATATTGAGTATACCTTAAACGAAAGCCTGATTAAGTCAGTGGTCTCGCAGAAGGATCTGGGTGTTACTATTACCAAGGACTTTAAATGGTGTGAGCACATAGCGAGTGTGGTTAAAAAGACTAACTCTATTTTGTATTTAGTGAGAAGATCATTCCAACATCTGACAATACCACTATCCACAACTATTTATAAGACATTTGTGAGGCCTCTCCTCGAATGTGCCTCTCAGATCTGGAATCCATATTTTGCTAAAGATATACTTTTACTGGAAAAAGAGACGAGCCACAAAATTGCCATTGGGTCTTAAAAACCTGGAGTATGCGGAAAGGCTGAGAGTATTGAAACTGCCCACTCTTCAGGAGCGACGAGCAAGAGGTGACCTCATTGAGACAAGATTCTATCGGGCTACTACAATATTCCTAATATGACAGGTATGTTTGCATTTATCACTAATGTGGGCCTTCGAGGACATCACCTGAAGTTGAACAAGTCTCGGTCCTCGTGTAACCCAAGAAAGCATGCATTAAGCAACAGAGTGGTCAATATGTGGAACAGTTTGCCTGAAGGCGTTGTGTCCGCAGCCAGTGTCAACCAGTTTAAGAATAGGCTGGATATTCAAATGAGAGACAGTGATATGGGCCTATCAGCTTAAGCTGCCTGCCCATTATCAATAATAATAATAATAATCTACAAGACTCACAAAATTTTGTTGGGTACATGAAATTATCGGAATATTTTCAAGCATGTTTCCATATTGAAAATATGCACAGAAAAAAACCTTACAGAAAACCAGGAATACTTCAAGCTTGTGAAAAATGGAAACCAATTCATAATGCCTAAATTTAAAACAACACTAATGCAGAACCACTATATTTATAAAATCATTAACTACTACAACAATTTACCTATCGAGATACGCTGCATCAATAACCTTTCAGAGCAAATTAAAACAAACCTTCCTCAAATCCAACTAAATTCATAAATCATTTAAACTTATAGATTTTTTCAAAATACTTTAACATTTCATTGTCAAATTACCTTTTATTACCGTATTGTTAAAAATAAATGTACCTATATACAAAATAATAACTGAGGCTCCCTCATCAGAACAGCTTCTCTTCACTGATAAGGTCTACATGACTACGAAGTATTAAAAAAATTAAAAAAATAGTGAGAGTGGCGTAGTTAAGATTGGCGAAGGACTAATGGAGTCATAAAGGCAGACTTGTGGACAGACCTTCATCAGTATTGAATTGACTGATGCTGACTTCGCAAAAATGTATAAATTTCTTTTACTTGCAGGAAAATTTGCAACGGTCGTATAAAAACGGACATCAAGTATATTGGGCAGTTAAGTAGATTTTTTCGATATTTCTTTTAGAAGAAATAAGCAAAATTCCGTCTAGACGGTTCTATCACCAGATTATTTATTGTAGGTACCTACATTTATACCAGCACGCAAATGGTTTATTGGAAAAATATTCGTATTTTTTATAAATTATTTTTTTTAACAATAGATGAAAGTTATAATAATACCTATATGAATAAATTAATTAATTAAGGAAAATAAAAAATAATCTTAAACAAAACTTTAACCCTTTTTACATGAAACAATTATTCTACACATATTTACACTTGGACTTATGACTCACTCAACTTTCACTAACATTGCACTTGATACTTTGTAGATACATAATTACTACCTTATGAAAATAAATCTTACGGACGAATAAAAAATATTATAATTGTGTTCTATAACGGATAGGCGTAGCCTAGTAGAGTGGCATAATCTACAAATTTAACAAAAAAAAGTGTAATTTATCTTATATTTTATTGTTAAATTAGTATTAAGTACCTTTATTTGTAAACAAGGATTTTTTTGAAATAAATAAATAAAATAAAATAATAAATAACCGCGCATATTTTTTAATTCAACACAATGATCAATTAAATATATGCAACTTGCAACCATTGAATTAGGAATTAGCAATATTGTGCATAGACTAGTTTTCGTTTAAGGATTCATTTGGCTCAGTGTGCGTAACACAATGTTGCAAGAACAAGTAGTAATTCATGAATACAATTTTTGTAATATATATTTTATGTTTTTTGATGCGGATTGACATTTGATGTGTGTGGGGATAGACAATGGCAAGTGTTACCTTGCAGAAACGTCGGCCTAGGTTTCCCTCAGGTATCCGTCCACATACGCGACCTATTCCAGAAATATATTTAATTCTAATCCAGAAATATATGAAATATATATAAAAAACGTATTTCAGATCTATATATATATATATATATATATATATATACCAACGTATGCGATCCACGTGAGTAATCCAGAAATCATATGTGTTTATACAGTGTCTCGTAGCTAGTAGAAAAAACTTCAGAGAAGTCTTCTTCATTCAATTTTGAGTATAAAATATTCTTTACACTTTGGGCAAAATGTCAATAAGCGACATAAGAGTTTGCGTTTTTTTTTTCAATATTTCTGGCTTATCTATTGTAAAACATTGGATTTTCACTACATTTACTTATATGGAATATGAAAAACGCACAAAAAATATTTTTTAAATTTCTGCAAGGTTTTAATCATTTTATATGACTTGTATCAAAGCGAAAGAATTTTAAAAATTCGATATACATTACTTTCATGGCAGTGTTGGGCAAAATATATTTAAAAAAAGATGCAAACTTTCGTGTCGCTTATCTCCGCAACTGTCCAGAAGTGTAAATAATATTTTGTATTCAAAATAGGATTAAGAAAACTATCCCAAGTTTTTACTACTAGCAATGAAACAGTCTGTATACAGTGTATACACAAATGTACGGAGAAAAAATGGTTTATAGTAATATAATATATTGCTTTTAGGATTTTATTAGGATGCTATTTACTTTTAATACATAATATTTTAAGTGGTTAATTTAGTGATGGTATTTTAAACGGTGACCCAGTAACCGTTACTTGAGATTTATAGTGATATTTTCAATTCGACGGGCAACCATTGATACTAGACATCTTAGTTATCAATTATCGATACAATCAGAAACAAATCCAAAATAACTGTAACGAAAATAATCGGTTAAAATAACGGTTTGACCATCATTAGTTAATTCAGAGATTTAGTGGATAGTGTTTTTAGCTTATCAAGCAAATGCCCGCTCCGCCGTGCGTCATGTAAGTATGTATTTGCATTTAGCAGGGGCGTGCAGTGAGAACAAGATGCATGACTTTTATTTACAAGTATAATTGGAAAAAATATAAATTAAATATTTATCTGGCAGAAAATTATGAAATATGAAAATCTGAATAATATGTTAATTATTATTATAGGAATATTACGAGATACATCTCTTATTTCGGTTTATTTTCAAAATATATGCTTAGGAAAAAATCATGCTTCTTGTTTTCACTGCACACCCCTGGTATCTAGATATTTTTTTAAATAAATATGTAAACGAACACAATTTATAAATGTCAAATTAGAAAAAGCGGTTGCGTTTCGCAAAGAGCTACCGCCACCTTGCGAAGCTTTAAAAACACCTGTTGTTAATAATACCAACCCTTAAAAATTCTCGGCTCAGCGTCAAAATTCATAGGTGTCCGTTTTTTTATATTATCCCTTCTGAAGCCACTCAGATGTAGGTACCGAGAACGAGCCCTTCAAACCGATTTTTAATAATCCTTAAAATAACATTTTGTCGAATATAAATGAAAACTAACCATTTAAAGCGAATTACTAACAATGTTATAATTTAATCTTTGATTTAATTCAAGATTTTTAGAGAAAATTACTAAAAATAGTAAATATTTGGGTAAAATGTAAGACAAAAACTATTTTAAAAAGCATTGAAACCAATAAAATGATTAGTTTCTCATTTAAAATGCTGAAAAATCACATATTGTAACATGAGTTCACACCACAGCTGCGTGAGGGTTAGCCTCGTGTATGTAGGTATCAAACTTAGGTATTTAAAAAACATTTCAAACCCATTACAAAGTCCATTATTCTAGTATGATGATGCTTAAACTTCAATCAGGGCCGGTCTTATAAACGAAAGACCAAATTTCCGTTAGTAAATCGACAATATACTAACGGATGGCCGTTCGTTTATAAATGTTACCGACGCTCGTCTTATAAAACTTTTTTTACCGTCCGTAATATCGTACTGCTCTTGTCTATGATTTTAGAGCTGTCAGAGGCGAATTATATCTCTTTCCTATGGAAACGAAACATAACTTCTATAAATATAGCCTAAAATTTCTCATTCGCACCGGATTTTTGGGATACTTCCCACAACACTACACACACTGGCAGTCCTTTGAAACCCCAACAAAGTCTGCAGCAGCTAATAATATTGATCCAAGAGCATAGAATCTCAAGGCAACATGCAATTTTGTGGTTGATGATAATGTCAGATTCCTACGCGTGCGCCTTTTTACATTTTGCCCAATACCTTCTAGAAGCTGTCAAGCAGACCTTTTCGATAAATGAAAAAGGTTGATAAAATCTGCGTCATCTAAAATATTAAAATAATCCACTCGTATATTGAACATTCTTTGTCGTCGAGTTTGTTCTTCATCCGACGAATTTGAATATAATAATAGCTGGACATTGCTATCTGAAAACGTTTTCCTTGAAAATGTAGCAGCAGTCTGTACAGTATATGTGTACATGTTAAACAAACAGCATAAAATACAAATTGACAACGGACCTAACCTTAAAAAATAATACGTCAATATGTCATACTTCTGTCAATTTCAACTAACGGACAGTAAACTGGTGGTTCGACTGTCGGTATCGGCCGTCGGTAAAATTTTACTAAAATTTGACTAACGGATTGTTATAAGACGAAAATAATGACGTTTGTATCAAATTTCGGTTTATTTGGTCTGATATTTAACTAACGGACGTTTATAAGACCGGCCCTCAATGTTCGTCAACATATCGGAGATTTGAAATACACAACACACCACACTCAAAATAAGGAATAATCGGCCGTATTCTGAAATAAGTAATATTACTTGTCTGTATTGTACAACAGTTATTGTACAACATTGCAATGCCGCCAATTTTTAAGTTTTAAGTTAGACAGAAATTAATGAATTCAATCAATTAGAAAACCCTAAAACGTAAACAAACGTTAACTTATTCACAATTATGAATAATGAGCTTTCCAATTGATTGCATCCATTAAGTTTAAACCTGTCAAACTTAAAACGTCAAAATTGGGGGCATTACAATAAATAGCTGTCAAGATACAGAAGTAGCAATATTGCTTATTTCAGAATACGGAAGTATATCTATTTCATGTTTTTTTATTCAATACGCCATAAAAACACTATAGACAATTATGAACATCGCTGGATAGCCTCAATTCTTTATTTGAATAAATTTAAAAAAAAACTAGCGAGCCTTTCCAGTAGTCGCATATTATGATGTGTAACATTTGACATCTCACAATTAAAAGTATCAAGCAACAAACATAAAAATGAGCAGTAACAGAAATCAACATCAAAATTCAAAAAAGCTAATACCTATACTTTAATTAATTAGTAAATACAGGTAAAGAAAATATGAAGAAAATAAGAAAATATGTGCATTTATTTTTTATTGAATTTTGCCGCACTAGGTAGGTACCGTATATCTACATACGCATTTTGTTTAGAAATGTGTTTGGTCAATTATATGTTTTTATTTATTTTCATAGATGGCGGTAGTGTGCCGCCATAAATATTGTATGAAAAATTTGAATAAATATTTTAAAATAATCACATAAATTACATAAAATTTCAGAATGTAAATCTTTTAGGGTAGATATTGTTTAAATAATGAAAAAAAAATGTATTTATTGGATAGTTTCGATAAGCCAAAATATATCAAAGTTACAACATTCACACGCTTGATACCAGCAACGTAACATATATACAAAATCAGAAGCGTTGGTTGTTGGAAGCGTGCGTCTTCGCTGTGATGGCACTTGCTGGACACTGATTTGTTTATAAACGATGATTTTTTCCATCACGCGCGCTCATTGGTTAAATGAAATTGCGCGTGCCTTATTCCCTGTTACCCATTTCCGTCCTTTTTCACGAAATCACTGCCACAGATTGCAGGAAAGCGAGAGGAAAGAGATGTTACATATTAAAAAAAATGAAGACATTGAATCTGCCGACTAAAATTCACAAATTTGATATCGGAATATTATCTCGAACCTGCGTAGGCATTTGTTGTTCTATAAAAATGGAAAATTATTAATTTTCACCTAAATAACGCGTAATCGCCTAAAAATTGAAATAATGTACTTATAGTGCGGGAAGTCGGTGAAAAAACCAATTACAAGATTCCATCACAACAAACGAGCAAGCAAACAAACCAACAACTAACACAATAAGGGCCGGTTGTTTCAAGTTGGATTAAAGTAAGCGTTCTCTTAAAGCATAGATTTTTACGTTCTCCACCAATCAGACGATCCGTTTTCGTAAAAATCTATGCTTTTATCGACCGCTTACTTTGATCGAACTTGAAACAACCGGGCCTAAGAGAGTAAAATAAAAGCATGTAAAGAATATGATGTACTTAAACAACTTATATAAAATTTGATCGATATAGATTTATATAATATGCACCTCATAACCTCATCCCACTTAAAAACAGTCCACGCAGTTCGCTACATACAGGTCAACCGCTGAGAGCTTTGGCATGATCATTTCATGGTGTTTTCTTCTGTCTTCTGCTTATGTGCGGAGGGAACGGTAGTGCAAATGAGAGAGAAATATATATTTTTGCATGAGTCACGCAAAGGCTTTCGGCGGTTGACCCGTAATAATTTAAATTAAATAAATCTATTGTCGACAAACATCTACACATGCATATTACACTACAAGTAATAGATTAGGAACCAGCGACCCCAGACTTAAGTTTTAGTATCAAACCTGGATATTTTCTATGTAAATTATAGTACTATAGTAGGTAAGAAGGTTTGGATATTATGACATTTGAGTTCGGGGAATTTTGGCAAATAACAGGTATACAGACACTTAAAGTATAAGATATCAGAAAATATTGAAAATATTTCAGGTTTGATTCTATAACGTACGTAAGACTGGCGGTCGTTGGCTCCTGCTCTATAACGATTGATATTAAGTCATGGTTCCTTGAACATTTTCGATTCGTAAGCAAGGCAGGAATCCACCTGATAATATTGCTTTACTCATTTTGTTTTTCTATGTTACCTTGAGCTTTTATTTTCTTATATCTTAATTTTACTCTAACTCTATTTCTTCTCTATTGTTACCATGCATACACAAAATATGTTTCCTTTAACTTATTATTATTGACTCGCCCGTATTCCGAATACAGCAATATTGGGAGCTAAGATCTTTATCCTAACA